>JABFPB010005648.1:0-13033 GCA_022817645.1 Ceratoteleas bidentatus
AGTTCGGTTTACAAATAGGGACAGCTATCGCGTTTACTAATTGGGTCATAAAATCATTCACCGTTTACTAATTGCGACACAAACAACGCTGTAGAAAATAATTTTTTTAACATAAAAAATCATAAATACTGCAGTTTTGAGGTTAAATCTAATTCACAAAAGCATTTATTACTCATAAACCATTCGATTTATCATAGCTTTTCCGATGGTAACGTGTATTTCACACAAATATCAAATAGCGATTCTTAGGGGTTTACAAACTGGGACATTCACCTTACCGTGTATTCTGGTTTCACACAAAATACTTTGGAATTTTACGTTTCATGTGTAACTTTACGCTCGAGAGTGTTAACTAACCTACAATAGACGTATCCTTATTATGCCTCTCAACTAGTAGTTTGACTCAGAATTACGACAGAAACCTGTGCAAAAGCCCGGAAAACATGCCTGCGATGAAGTTCTTGCTCGAATAATGAATACATCAGTCTTGCAATTAATAATACAGTAGATATTTCAATTATAAACAGAAGGTTAGTCGATAGCACTGCAAGATTACACGGAGATTGTAAAAGCACACAATAAAGTGTAACTTCACTATAGGCATGCATTTTTACAATCAATACTGGGTAATTTTACACAGTATGCATTGGAATTTTACACCGTCGATTTACAGTGTAACAATGCGCGGTTGCTGGAAATTGTTGTAACAACGCTGAAGTGTTTATCGCAGTCTATTTCCTAGGATAAAACTAGCGTTATTATCCCAGCAATTTTTTTTGTGTGTAAAGTACTGGCAATCGATTGCTGAAATAAATACCTAGGTAACCTGATTAAATTCTTAGAAAATGGCAATCGAATTTTAGTATTTTACACAGCGACCATTCGGAACCAAGCAAAAATAACAAAATTCAGCATTTGATTCTCCGTATTCTAATTAACAACATACTAAATTTTTATCAGATCGTTAGGTTGTAAGGTTCTGCCGATTTTCCACCTTAATCAATTTTCCCAGTTGATACTAATGACCGAAAACTAAACCAAACGACTCACCGAGACTATTTATTTGATTTGATAATAAAACATATGTAAGCGTTTGAAGTAATACGTTTTACTTTTCCAAAGTGTTTTATCAAACATATGTGTTTTATTGCAAAAATGTTTTATTTTATTTCCCTAGTTTAATAAAAAAACACTGTATTTGATTTATACAAAACGTTTGAAAACGGCTTTTTTTGCAGTATTGGCTTTTCACATGGTTCAATATAAACATCGCGCCTCGTCCAGATGTCGGTATAAATTAATCAGTATTTGCCATCGCAACTATTTTTCGTTCCACGCAACGGCTAAACTAGATAATCATATGGAATTCGGTATAATTACGGCGCGCGGCGTAAAAAAGTTGTTAAAACGCGGTGGCATCAATTGACAACATAGTTGATTAAAAAGATGCGCGTAATAACAGCAATTTGCGCCGGTGTTGTCGTGTCAAGTCCGTTTTTGTCAGGAGTTATGATAATTTGCGAAATCTTTTGCTCGTGCAAAGTTTGCTATTCTATTGTTGCGTGGCGATAATTTCGACGATACGTATGTTCAAAGCATCATCTTTACTTATGGTAATTTATGCGGGAATTCGTGAAATTAATACATCAGGTTGGGAAATTGATAAACCACCGGAGCCTGCTCTGAAAAAATATTCAGTAACGATAACCGACTATTCGGTTTATTTTGTGCTCAACCAAATGAATAGTTATGCTAACCGAACGGGGTGGTTATCTTAACCGAACCACGATTTCGATACCCGACGTTTCCGGTTGGCGTAATGAAACACGTGCGGTTCTCTGTAAAATCAACGTCAATTTTCGGTTCCGATAACTATATTGAAAATATAGTCGCGGTAACGGAAAATTCGGTTGTTTTAACGAATAATTGCGGTTCTCGTAACGAAATGTAAAGCAACGAAAAATATTTCGTTATGATAAAGGGCTTGGTTTTTTTCAGTATATGATAAAAACCAGTCGCTCTGGTTGACTGTTATTAATAAATATTTGAAATACATTTTTTTACTCGAACAGGATGCGACATTGAAATCAGAGATGCGAGATTGTCGGATAAAACGGAATTTCAAAGACTAGTTAGAATCAATGGAGAAAAGAGTTAAACTGATGTAAAGAGAATCCAACATTTATTCACTATCGTCGCGACTAAGATAATGATTGTAGTACAATGTAACTCCATCTGGAGTTCACTTCAATTAAAATGCAATCAGAAAGTCGTTTTTCAGTTGCATCAGATACTTTTGTGCTGATTCAGCATATTTTTCCCGGATTAACGTAGAGAGAGAACGACCGAAGGATAGGAATAGTCGGAAGTACAGGGAAAAAGGAATGGTGTGAACAGGTAGATCAATCAGCTACATTGTACTGAAGCTGTAAAAAATTTTGTTGGATTAAACACAGTTGATTTACCAAAACCCCTGCCAGTTCCTGCCATTCTTTTTCCTCACAGCAATGGCGGAAGAAGTGCGGGAATTTGGATGCCGCGGATTGGTTCCTTCGATGGCTCAGCTGACCGATGCGATCGAATGAGCGCCACACATGACGACCATCCATTATTAAGGTTACAGTTTAGCGCATCTACACTAATGCGTTATTAACTTAATTCCGTCTAACTGTAGCTAATCACGCACGTCCGCGTTTCTCGAATTAAGCGAGTTCGGCATTTCGAAAACGGAAGTTAAATTCTCACTTATCTCGTTTTAAGAACTTCCGCCGCACAATGTGTGCCTCACGTACATTTTATTTCGAGAATCGCCAAAACTCGACTCGTCGTTTTGGAAAATTGAAATAACTCACATTTCAGGTGAGAACCGTTCCTATGTATGCAACCCTACTTTTTTTGTACGAAAAACGTTTTGCCGCACTTCATCCACAATTCATCCTAAAACCAAAATTTCACGTCGACATTTGCATAACAAATTTTGGAGAAAACTAAAGAAAGTCGACATTTTGCAGGAGATTCCGCGGTTATCTGCACTTCGGATAACGGCTAGACCGAGATAAAAAGTTGGGCAATCCAGGTCGCGCCAAGTTTCGCCGACTTTCGTAATGGGCCGACGTTTCAGTATTAGCATCGCGGAGCGCAATTATCAACGACTCGACGATGCCTCAGAATCCCTGAAATATTTCGCGGAAGCATGCCGGCATTGTTCATTAGCTGTCCGTTGACGCGTGACAACCGGCTTTTGCTTATGTAAAGTCAACGCCAAAAATAGCTGACGCTCGCATTTTTTCAGTGTCACCAATTATTAAGTCACGCCGTATTGGCGCTTAAACTTGGTCTAACGAGATTTTCTCTGGACATGAGATTTCTTTGCTGCAACAACCTGCTAGGGTTGTTACATTTTCGAACCTTCGTAACTTCGAGTCTTTAAAATATATGGAGGTTCAAAGTTAAATACAAAGGTTTTGCAGTTTTTGGAAGTTTTGAAATTTTGAAAATTCGAAAAGTTCGGATTCTTCAAATACTTTGAAGTCTTCGATATAATTTCATTGAACTCCAAAAAACTTCAAATCAAAGCCTTCGTTAATATTTTATTCAACTTCGAACATTTAAACATTCGAAAGTAGCAGGATTCGAATTTCAGTTCTAGACTTACTTTCTACATTTTTAACTGCCCGACATAACTCTGGAGGCCGACTATTTAAAAAGTATTCACCGCAAACTTTCTTAATCAATCATTAAACATTTCGCGAAATGTATCTTTAACTGAAATAAATTTCTTAGGGAATCTCATCTTGCACATCATGCTTTGTCCACTATCATCGCAGTGGGTAAATTCAACCAATTGTTTTGACGCTTGAATAGCAATAAAATTATTCCATCGACCAAATACACTACTGCCTGCAAGATGATGGCACGCACAGTCGTACCACGTTCCACTGGATGTGGATCGAGTACTTTCTACTTGACTAACTTTGCATTCAATCGTCAGAGTTATCATGCGATAACGTATTACGTAAGCGAAGAAGTTAACGAGTCCGTGTTAGCGATAGGAAGCCATCGGTTAAATTTGCAAACGACCTAATGGCAGGGCAGACCCGGACAAGGCCTTTGCAATTTTCAACTGCCTGATTTCCGATCTCTGCAGTCCAGCTACCGCAGCTGGCGTTCGGCCGAAGCATTTTTAGTCTTTTCGTAAAAGCCGGTCAACATTTCATCGCGACATTCACTGCGACCGATCGGGAATTTACGAATGCGATCGACACTGTACGCGGTGGAAAATTTTTTTGCGAAGATAGCGCCAGAGTCGAAAGAACAAGTGACACGTGAAGATAAATCGATCGGAAAAATGTTCGCCATTAATTACCACGTGAAACGCGAGCCATCTGCTCGCCGGAGCAACCTGTATTCGGCGTGACGTCAGTTTTGTGTATGATTAGTGTGCCGTGAGCCGATACCCGGGCTGCTAAACGAAAAATGCAGCTTCGCGCGTAAACTTAATCATGCCTCGAGTGAACGTCTCTGCCAATCAAAATCAGCCATTAAGCGAACTTGCGCGATGAATTTCACTGCGAAACTAGTGCTTCGAGTTAGAACCGGTTATATGGAAACTATCTATACAGATAATACTATGTACTTCAACAATGGTGTAGTCGTTTTAGATCACTTCAAGTATTGAGCCTTAAGAATAAAATACTATTGTTTCAGGACGCTGGAAGTATTACTAGAAAATTTGGCATCTAAATATTTAGTGTCTCATAAAGTTACATAAGTACAAGGGTATAAGAACAAGGGAACACTTATGTAGCACTAGACACTAAATGTTTAGTTGCTAAATTTTCTAGCAATAAGTCCACTGTTCAGAAATGAATGTTTTCTCATGGTTAAGGCTCAAAACCTCAAGTGCTTTAAACTTAATGCCTCATAAAACTACGTAAGTATTGCTTTCTTCTTTAAGCTACACTTACGTAGCTTTATGGGACTAAGTGTTGCCTTGAGAACTCTACAATTTTGACACTCTATGCATTGCAGAAAGAAGTATTTTCATTCCAAACCCTTCTCTTTTAATCTGAAAAACACTTAGTATTCACAATGGAACACCTCTTAAAATTGCTAGCACTTGTACATGGGTCCTACGTTCGATCACAAGTGTTTAAAACGAAAACTCTATTTGCTGTGCACTGATATAAACTGTATCGAAAACATTATTTGCCTAGTGTGTCGTTTCTCCCACTAGACACTGCACAAATGTCACCTGCTCTCTGCATCTCTCTCCCACTCTCTCCTGCTGACGCGGCGCACAAGTCAGATGACGCGATACCGTGCATCCCCGGCGCCAGCTACATTAGAGCTAATAAATGGATGCTTAAGGCGGACCCAAGTTGTATCGTTAATAACCAAGCGTGATAAAGTCGCGCGCGATCGATCGGGCAATCTGTTTCGCAGAAGTTCGCGAAAGGCTGAAAATGCGATACCTCGCTTGCCCTTGAACCGAATTTACGAGACGGCCATGACTTTCCGCGGATGCAAGGCGAGCGTGCACGGATCGAAGTTGTATTTCCTCCCGATTCTCGGGAGGCCTTCGATTCGATCGTCCCGGCTCAGCGAAAGGCAATCTTCGGGGGCGCAAAGTCTTCCGCGATCAACGCCGATAATTCCCACACCGACGGGCGACACTTCGCCTATGTATGGGTGAGCTTTCGCACACCTGAGCACCTGTCAGATTTTGCCGAGGAGCACCACTGATAAATCATCGCGCGAGAATACATAGGCGCGTGACGATTTGTCGAGATTTGCTATTCAAACAGAGCCGTTGATTTTGGCGGCAGATGTCGCGCAAATTGAAATTAATTTAGCACATGTCGCGGCAAAAAGAAGTCACTGCGTTTTAGACGAGGGTAGGAATTAAGGCTGAAATTGGATCTGGCCGAATGGGAAATGGAAATGCGTTTATTGATGCGACTAATTTGCAGAATTTGTATTACTAACTAAGAAATTGGGTTTGCTGTATTGACTTTCGTACGGCAGGTAGAGACACTTGCGATTGGGAAAATTGTGAGAAATTGCTCGATCGTACGGGAGGCGAATCCACTAGTACAAATATTACATATACATTCAAACGGATTACCGTAGGTGGGTCGGTCGTTGCATTTACCGTCGGCGGGGTGTTAAAAATCTGTCAGTGAACCTTCATAAAGTGGGTGTATTAAACCAAATTTATGGATGTTTTGTAATGAAATAGTTTGAAATTTAATGCAACCAATATGTTTCATGAAAGTGTATTAATCTTAAGCGAAGGTTATGGTGGAAACTTTCTCAACTTTGTAATCTTACAACTTTTTTGACATTAAAAAATACATCATGTATGGCATTTTTGCGTACCTCAACTTACACCATCTCATGTCTATTTCTAAAGATCATAATTTCAAATTTCTCTTAGTTTTCATTACTCTGTTACTCATACTTTTTACATGGACTTTAAACTTCCAATATATGCAAAAAGTATCTTCACTCTGTAATATTTGCCTGAATATACATATATCACAGCTCAATATATAATGAATATAATTAACAAAAAATATTGTCCCACTCATGTGTGTCGGAAACGAACATGTAACACCCGAATATCTCACCCCTCTAATCACCTCGCTCCTAGCCTGACGCAAATTACAACATGTGCCCATATAAATAATTCACGTTACATCAGCCGAGACAAAATTCGTCCAAACCGCCACTCTGCCTTCATCCTAGCTTAACACCATTCCTAAGGCAACATCGACGGACCTCTCCTTTCTTAAAAACTCATCCCCTGAAAACCTACAATACTAACAAAATTTAAAAACCTAACAAATTTAACATAATTAACAAAACTCACAAAATTAACCAAATTAACAATACTAACCAATTAACAAAACTAACAAACCCTCCTACTGCCTTCATCTTAACATAACATGAAAAACCTTTCTCAAAATCGCCCCCCCCCCGCATCGTCACTTTCTCCCGTTATAATCAAAATGCAATTACACATTCCTAATGACATTAACCAGGGCTGAAATTGATAATGCACAGTGTACAAATACCGCGCCTCTAAATCCTATTTCCCCGACATCACTAATTCAGCGCCTTTTTGGCGGCTCTGAAACAACGTCAAACCGGATCGCCGCGCTCGAAAAGCCTTTACACTAATCAAAGAGCCGCTCTCTCGAAGCGCTGAATTTTTGATCGCACGTGTTAGGGCGCACGCGGGTGGGTGCATTCGTGGGTGCCGTTGTTGGTGTGAGTGGGCCGGCGATGCAAAATTGACGCGCGCGCGCATTCCAGACGGCCATGGCCGTTCGGGGACCGCGAGGCTTGAGATGCGCGGCTAATAATTCATTATTCCGGGATTGAAGGAGCCGCACACTTCCGCCGCGCGTCGCGCAAAGGATGTTTACATAAACGTGTGGCATCGGAATTTTGTTTTTACATAATTGTTTGACAGTTTGCGTAACGAAGACCCGGCCGCGCGCGGCCTGTAATAACATTACAGCCCGAAACCGTAGAACGACCGTTTAAAATCGCGCACGTTATTAATAGGACGCGTTTTCGGTTTCGCGAGGAGGGGCGAGGCGCGTGGATTCTCGGGAGACACTGACGTCAATAAAAATTGTTTCGAATGGGCTGTAATTGAACGAATCGAGAGGAGGATCTGGGTCGGGGATTTGGAATGCACTGTTAAAAAATCGGTTTGGAGTGGAAGAACTTGTTTCGAAAGGATTTTACGTTTAATGTTTCGTTTGTTGTCCCAAATAGAATTCCTTTTGATTCAAATGGAAATTATTTTTCATCACTCTTAATCCAAAACGGTCTACGTTTTGAGATAAAAGACAATTGTTTTGTATACTGCTTGCGCACCGTGCAAGTTGTCCGTTTCTTACAAAAGGAATTGCTTTTCAGTACAAAATGCAATCATTTTGCCACAAAATTGTGTTCATTTTATCCCGAAGGAAAGGACGATGTTTCATTTGATGGACTGTTTGTCTATTATCGCCCAAGTGTTAATTTGTGAAATCAAAAACTGATATATCTTAAATTATTTTAAATTTTGTTGGGGAATAATTTACTTGTCATGTTAATACGATGTTCTTAGTTTCTTGATTCTTGTTCAACAATCAAGAAACTTTAATGAAGTAAATTTTAATGTGATTGAGATATTTTGTTCGGTGAGAAACAAGGCATAATTTCACAACGACTTGACTGGTGTTTGCTTCGAAATTATATGAGACATGATCATCAGAATAACTAATCGATGTAAGTCAGCTTAAATTAAGTTTGATTGACTTTGTTTGGTTTTACGTATTTTCATAACACTACCCGTCACAGAAAAGCTGTCATGGAGCGGTGTAAACCAAAGGATATGTTTTTAATGGAATTGGAACCACAAAATGTAACAATCTTTGTTATTCTCAATCCCTTTTAGTCTTACCAGAATCTGTCAGTTACTTTTTGTTTGTATTTATATTGCCTGAAATAAACACGATACTGTAAAGTATTTGCCTAACGTGGCATACTATAATCATCGTACTATAATAGAAACTTGAATAAGATTCTTATTTCTTCAACTATTTTATTATACAGTAGAACCCCGATTATCCGAGCCTCGATTATCCGAGCTTCCGTGTTAACCGCGGTCCCTACTGAAACCGAGACATCCATATTAACCAAGATGGCACCTCGGTTAACATGGAAAACCTCGGATAACTCGAATGCTTGAAGCGATGAAGAGATATTGCGCCCAAAAAAAGATTGAGTAACCTTAAACAGACGCGAATCACAGATTACATGCAAACGTTTTGAAATTATAATAAATATATTATTACCTATCTATTGTATGTGTTTAAATTTGAAAATAAAAATCCTATTAAATCATCATCCGAGTTATCCGAGTTTTCGATTATCCGATGTAGGTTCTGCTCCGATCTCCTCGGATAATCAGGGTTCTATTGTATTTGATTTCTGTCGTAACTATCACAAATGAGAGAAAACTCCAGACACTCTGATGCAAAACTTTTCACCACGATCCTCTCAATAAGACAAAGTCGAACAACAGTAAAAAGTGCGGCAAAGTTATCTTAATTCCAGACACTCGTTTTTGAGCCGCATCCCTCGCGCATCCGTTGCTTATGATCAATGATACCCGCGACGGCTTATTTGCGTGTGAATGATACCGAACAAGTGTGCGCTGCAGCTGTGTTTGTTATGCCGTGCCGGCTGCAGTGCGGAAGAAAAGTTGCAGCTTAATTAAACTATTCATTTTATTTCGCGCATCACACTATTCATGAATAGTGTGACTGTTATACATGACTTCACGACATCGATTTCCGAGTCATCACTCGACAAAAAAGTTAGGCTAAACCATACAATTTTGTATTCGATTGCGCAATACCAGCTGCTTTAGGATCTATGAGTATTACACTCCGCTTCTGAAAACTGGAATTCCGCGTCATCGAAAGTCCATTAACATTTACAATCGAAATCGAATAATAACCTAATTCGCAACGAATATTTAATTGTGCCGCGTAGTTGATTATTTATTTCGCGGGCAAAATGTTTACGTTCATCGTATAGAGATTAAAATTCGTCGCAGCGCGCGAGCCTGACCTTAATCGTAGCGAAATACCCGAGCAAGAAAATATGCAACTCTGTGATTGCCGTGAATGTCACTGTCTAGTCCGTGCCATTGATTTTCAATTCATCTTATACATAGGGCATATCAGAAAAACCGCAGTACGCGGTCACGTGGCGCAATATTTCATTTCTATAAGACTCGGCGAATTTAGTGTGCCTCATGCATAAAACATTGTTTCTGATATCTTGGAAAACGTTCCTCACGCGGCTCCGCAACGAAAAGTCACCAAGTCCGATCGAACGATTTTCCCGATGAACAATGCCGGATCCGCGCAATGTTTATGCGCTCGAAAAAGCCTCGGACTTTACGTATTCGCAAACGGATCAGTAATGTCAAAACCGACATGAGCGTAATTTTGTTGGTCTGAGTGAAATGCAGTCCGGTTAAATTAAAAAAAGTTGTTGGATTGCTCGAGAATCTTTTGAACTCGCTGGAATGAAAGATCGTCGTTCTTTCTCTTATGAAATTGTAGTTTCAATTGAAGTTAAATATCAAGGAACCGATCAATTCCGAGCGAGTTTTACGTCGAGTGATCATTGCATTACGCTACATATTGAATAAGATCCAAACGAATTTTATTTGCGGTTCCGTTTTGGTTCGAATCCAGAGTGATTCTATGACATCCTGATTTTATCTGAAGCTCGTTCAGGTTTCCCTTTCAGTATCGTTTTCGCATCAATTTCGATTCTTGATTCGTGTAGATTGGACGAGCGGAATTTTCAATTTTTCATTACTACTACTCAAATTACTATCACACAATAATGAAACTGCTCAAATTGTTTTAATGTAGCAAGTTTTGTAATGTAGTCTGATTACAGAAGAATTGTCTTAAAATGGTTTAAATATTATAAACCATTGCCATTTTTTTTCTTGCAAGTCTGTTCCTCCTTTCATATTATAATTTTTTTTTCATATTCGTTCAAATTTAATGAAGTTATTTATGTCCCTTAAGAGTATGTTCAAAGATTTTTTCCGTTTTAAAATTTTCTAGCTTTAATACAATTGTGACAAAGTTAACTGCGGTGCGCTTATGTCATCGCTATCCCACGTTTTCCAGTCGCACTACTCGGAACATAAAATGCAGCTACAGTTATATTTAATAAAAAATATTTAATATCTTTGATGCACCGTTCCCACCTAACAGAGAAAAAAAATTTTTTGATCGATCAACACACTTGCCTAGTTTTAAGAAACATTTAATTATCCAATAATCAAAATCGTATTATTTAAACTAGCCCGAATTGTTATTAACAACAATTCATTTGAGGAGACATCAATCTCCTCAAAAGAACCTCATACAGTCCCACAAGCATTTTATTTTCGAAATCCCTTCCCGCTTCTAATCGTCTTACATTTCCCGACGCACTCACTTACAGTCAAACGACCTAGTAAGCTTATCATCCGCATTTAACCAATTCTACCAGCGAAAAAGCCAGCCCGTAACCGCGGTAAAAGCGAGCAGTCAAATGTGCCGAATTAATAACCAAATCGCTGAACAAAGCCAGCGCCGCGAATAAAACAAATGCCGGAACGAGTCGCGCAATAACATTTCACGCGCGCTAATTATATCGAGAGATGGAGAAGAAGAAAGAGCAAGAGAGAGACATTTTTGCGCTCGACGTCGCAAAAATGTTTCACCGCCGCGACTGATAAAAGCGGTCCGGGATAAAAGACTTCCGAGCCTGGCGTAATGTCAGAAAGCTCTGCCTACAAAGCGAAATTTTCGACGCTTTTTTCGACGCTGCGGTCGCCGGGCAAAACCGCGCCCGGTTTGAGGTCGCGCGCTTTTTGCCGCTCGCGTCGCTGATCGCGGGCTTTCGGTTGCGCTGGCCGCCGACGTGAGAAAGACGACGGCAGTATCGGACGAGCGCATCCTTTGTACGACATTCGCGTCGGAACGAGCGGTTCGGAATCACTTATGCTGGCGCGAACCGCGACTATCTGGTTCGTCGGATCGCTACGGCATTGGGGCGAAAATAAAAATTCATTGTGTCTGATTGAATCTGGTCGCATTTTTATCTTGAGCGAACAGACGGAGACTTGTTTGTTTTTGAAATTTATTTTGAGGTTGTCGATTTAAGTGAGATATGATAATGAGGATTGTGGATGAAGAAATACATCCTCAAGAAATACATTGATGTCATTGACCGAAGGTATAATGGAATAAAAAAACTGATTGAACAAATTAATTTGTATATGAAATACAGAATGATAAATATAAAACAGGCCACTTTATAGAATTAAAAAATGTTTTAATTCCTCCAACTCTTATCCACTCCAACGTATTCTGACAAGATACTTAATTCTCCCACTTACCCAAAAATTAATCAATTTAATCACTCCTACCGACGACTATTTCAAATTTAAAACGAATTCTCGAATCTTCGCCAACAGATTACTCCATATAAGCGAACAATTTTAACAGCTTCTCCACTTAGTCGTTTTTCCTTCGAGCTCATTCTCACGAAATCGCAGCATCACATCCATTCCCGGATCGCAAGACCACGGTAATTACAGACCAAAAAGACTAGCCTCCACGACCATTGACCTTCGCCCCCCTCCCCCTTCGCTCGCCAATTACAGCCTGCGACTCTGTACAAGATGTGAGAGCAATTAAGGCGCCGTAATTAATTAACTCTTCGATTCGCCGCGACCCTCGACCCTGGACCGCAGATTCTCGATGCGTCGGTGGCGCCGCTGCGTGGATAATTAACTGAACGGGCCAATCGCGGCGCTCGGTTTCATCGGGACCGATCGAGCGAACCGGTCCAGCCGGCGTGGGAAAATGAGTCGCGCACTGCGTAATACCGCGCATCCGTCGCGTCCGTAAAACGCTCGACCGTACTTCTGGTTATGTCAGCATCCTCCGCGAGACAATGGACGGCCGTGTCGCATTGTCCGCGTGTGGTTGCGTGTGCCGGTTTAGCGTCGATCCGCGACTATCGATGCGACTGCAGGTGCACTATATGAATTTCGTGGGTCACGATTTGTGGCAATTTCGGGCAAAATGTTTGAGATCTTGAGGGAATTCGGGAGGACTTTTTCTTATAGACTGAAAAAATGTATGGTTGGCACTAGTATACACATGGTTGTCATAAACATGCAGTATGGCTGATTATGCACAACAACACCGTTGGGTTACGCCAAACATAAGTATATTTGCCCGAAACATACATACGGTTGTCCCAAACAAATGTATGTTTGCATCAACCATACTACACTGTTAAAAATTTCGGAAGTCCAGTTACGGTACATGCACCGTAAAATCGAATTAAGGTACAAATACCGCAAAAGTAATGTATGTTGAATACATTGATAAGATACGGTTTCAGTATTTTGTACAGTAAATTTAAGTCACGTGCCTGA
>JABFPB010005649.1:0-13031 GCA_022817645.1 Ceratoteleas bidentatus
CTCGTCCACCGACGCATCCTCCCCGTCTCGTGAATTCCCCCCCCCCCTTTCGAGATAAGATAACGCATTAAAAAGCAGTGGATCATTTTGAGTACTTTATTTACCCCCTCCCCCGTGGATTTTGCGCCGCATCATCGCGCCCATTGATCAGTTGCGTAACCTCGTTCGGCGCTCGTGGCGCCCTCTCTCCGGGCGAATCGCGCGCAAAAAGCCGCGCGATCTTCTCGCCGGCGTATCCGACTTGCGGCGCTGGAGGAGCGTATCTATACGTTCGCGGGGAGGGGCGCGCGCGACACGTTATCTACGTGGCAATGGCTCGGCAATGTGTCGCCGTAGCTCGCAGTTGACTGCCGCGACTCGACTCGCTCATCCGGCCGCGCCGACGGACACACCCGACCGTGAGACTACGCCGAGAGCACCGTCCTGAGGTGGGTTCTCCCTGCAATCGAGGCGTTTTCGTCGCCGATAGACCGAGACGCGGTCCATTCATTAACGAGAGCGGCCTTGGGGGCGCCACCTGTTAGAAATCGGTCGACCTTGTGGCGATCGCCACTGACGTCACGGAATTGCGAAGTTGTCGCGTCCTGTTTGCGACCGCATCGGGACGAAGTCGAGGTCGACGAAATAGTTCAGGATTAGAAGAATTTAATAATCCACTTGAGGGAAGAGGATAGAATTTTTTTTCGATTTTATTCTTCGATTTAAAGATAATGAGGTGGGTGGCGTTATTGGTCTAAAAAATGATAGGAAATAGGAAATCGATTGGAAAGCGAGTTTGGCCGGAAACAAGTCATCCCGAAATCGATTGGCGCGTCAATTTTGAATGCCGCAGTTGATAAAGTTGGCTTCGTGCGGCTCGCTGCTCGTTAGCTCGTCCCTCGAGCCGCCCCCCTTTCGTGTTTTCCTCGTTTCTGCCGCGCGGAATCGCGTGCGCTCGGTCTATTTGGTGGCCTCGGCGAGGATCGCATGTGGCGCCACTGCCGAGACGCATGTACTCCGTCCGCGGCGTGTTTTTTTACGACTCGCGCAAATTGCACGTGGTCTTTTTTTGCCTCCCCCTCCCCGTTAACGTGCATTTTTCATTTCGCGAATTACGGCTGCGCGATTTATGGATTTCGGTGGTTTGAATCAATCGAACGAACGGCGACGCAATTTTTTTTCTTCCTCTTCTCCTTCGGCAGCGCGCGATTATCGTGACGACGCGTTTGGCTAAAAATAGGTGCAATAAAACGTCCACGCGAACGCGACGGGTTTTGTAATAGTAATCGTAGAGTGAATTCTTGTAATCGCGATTGGACGAAGGCGAGGAGAGCGACCTTTGCACTTGCCGCGCTAATGGCATTCATGTCGCAGCTTTTTGTCAATTTGCGCTCAAACGCGCAATAACTGGGTAATCGGCTTCAAGGTGTCGTTTAAGGCAATTTGCCAGCACTCTTCAAGAAATAATTGTCCATTAGAAGAATTTTCCATTTGATATGGGCTCAAAAAGAATTTTTTCGGTTGCGATACTTTAGTGGAAGATACTGATAGGATTTTTGAAATGTAGAACAAGGTTAAAAAATGTCTGTAATTGCGCTGCGACAACGTTACCGATTTGGCTGTAATTTTGACTTAATAATGCCCGTAAAACGGCCAACCTGTGGTCAAAGTTTCGTCGAAATTGCGCAGACCGTTTCGGAGAAAGAAATTTTGAAAATTCTCGTTTTTGACATGGTAAAAAGGGAAAAAGTTTTTTTTTCGGTAATTGCGCCGGGACAACGTTACTGAATTGGCTGAAATTTTTACAAAATGATGCCCGTGAAACGGCCGAACAAATTCTTGCACATTACTTCTTCTGTCCTTTTCTTGTATCTTTCGTAAAGCTGCTCTTCCTTTTTTGATAATTGTTCCACTATCGTTTCTGCTTCAGTACTACATAATATAAATTGCACCTGCTTTCACTCTCCACCATATTCGGCGAGACAACAAACAAAATAACAATGTCCATAAACAGACATTACGACATTCTTTCCGGGAGTTGTTTGTCTCGTCAATTCGCAAGTCGTTTATTAACTTCAGCGCTTCTGAAAATATTCCCCAGATCGCGAAACCCAGTTGCAGATTCCATCTCGGTAAAAGGGAAAACGAAATGTGCTCCAGTATTCTCACTGGACGTCTGCCTTGAAATAGAACTGTGGTTCATTCGAATAAAACAGTGGGAAGAAAAGAGCGCAGCGGAGCCGCGGTTTGAATTTGAAATACAGTCAGCGCTCTACTTTCACGCATGATCGAGTCGCCGATGCAATGCCGCAATTACTGCAAACTGCATATTCATCGTCCGCGACTTATAAATAACGTCGCGCGCGAGCGGCAACTAAACTCCATCGCGCATCGAAAGTTATTACCTATCATTCCAGAAAGTTGTTACACACAACGCCGGCTTTGCAATTATTCGCGGGCTTATCGTGCTCGTCCCACTGCACCGCTTATTGTTGTCACGCAGAAAATGACATGGCACGTTTCGCTCCAGAATTGTCGCGTCAATCAATAACGCCATTGTAACATTAGCGTGGCGGCGAAACTATTAAATAACGTTCGTTGCAAAAAGTACAATGCCTCGCCGCGATTCGGCGTGGAAAATTGTGGTCGAAGTATTTTTTTCTAATTGTCCTACGAACTCGAAAAATGAAGATGGGATTAAGTCATTCCGTGTTTTGGAATTAATTTACGAGAATAGATTGTCGGATTTGGATACTCAGTGAAATCATTTTCTAATTATAACAGACTATGCAGGTGAAGCCACAGGTGCTCATTGTGACATATCTGGTTTAAGCATATGAACATATACAGCAATTTTTCGTCTTGAATAACAATTTTCTGTCCAATAAATCTTGAAGTATTTCTTTATTTTAATTTAGGAAAATGTTACCAGCTATTTACAATTTAAAAAAATACATTTTTAACTCTTATCTAATTTAACTATTAATGGAAACAGATGAATCGTTTAAAGTTATAGGGAGAGAGAAATAGGCTAATATTTAAATCAATGATTTCTAAATGTTAATAAATGTTAATGAACTGTAAGTGGCAGCGACTACGCGCAAGCACATATGAATGGACCGTTTTACAAAGCATAATAAACCAGTTTACATTTTTTCATGTTCAAAAACGTAACTAATGGACAACTAGATTCTTAGGTCTAGTCGTCCATTTGCAAGTCTCGATTGAGTTTGACACAGTATGCCTTATCTTATCATGACATTTTTCCTGAATTCTCTAACAATAAAAAAAACCAGGAAAAAATTTCTGACGTTTGCCGCGCTTTGACAATCGGCCTATGTTTGGTACGATTGTTTAGCGAACATCAACTGTCAAAATTCCAACCGCGACGTTCACTTGTTTTTAAAACATGCGAATTTTTCGCATTTTGACGTTTGGACTGACAATCGGCAATTCTGTGCCAACATTGGGCCGATTGTTTTTTTTCTAAATGGGTATGCACAACTTGGATTCACTACCAGTTAGTATACCTATATCAGTAAAAAGTATTTTTCATTTTTATAGATATTTTCGGCCACATTTTCTTCAAAAAGTTCTGTTTGTGTATAATATTCTGTCTATTATTAAAACTATTAACATCTATCCATTATAGCCTTTTAATAAATTATGATTTGGGTCAGTTGATAAAGAAACCACACTGCACATACTCCTCAAGGTTAGACGTCTTGATTAAGACGCTGAAATTGCATATGACGTTTGAAGCCCATTAGCATAACAACAGTAATGAGAGATTAAGAATGTCATCTTCAAAACATTTGTCTTTCTGAACTAACAGTTCCTTTTTATTCACAGAATCCTCGCCGACTACCAAAACCCCAGAACCATGTCTACTCTGAGGCAGTACACCCGACAGGAGATTGCCAACGAGACGTCTAAGAAGCTGATCATCATCCACGACAAGGTCTACGACGTGTCAGTGTTCCTGAACGAGCACCCCGGTGGCGAGGAAGTGCTCCTGGAGCACGCTGGCAAGGAGTCGAGCGAGGACTTTGACGACGTCGGCCACTCGGCGGACGCGTTCGAGTTGATGAACAAGTACCGAGTCGGCGAGATCGTTGAATCCGAACGCACCAACAAGCAGCCGAAGAAAGGCTGGATCGCCGGCTCCAAGAGCCCGGATAAGCAGGCGTCCACCCCGGGATTCCCAGTAGCGATGCTGATCGGTGCCATCGTCGTGCTCAACCTGGCTATCTACTACTTCAGCAACCGCGCGTGAACCGATTCTGTATATACCGACAAGCCCAGTGTGTATATACAAACCTAACCACTGCTTATCGGGACACCTGCTACGGTGTCGGAGTATCAGAATCCGACCGTAACGTCACAAGTGATTTTGTGTTTTTGTTCTTCTTCGAACGCGTGGTCCTCCGGAGGGAAACGGATCGAACTTTTGTATACGCGGACAACGGACTTTGCGTTGTTATGTAATATTTGTATCTAGATATCTTCGAGTAAACGATCACAATAAATTGTGTTGTTCATACCCCATCTTTCTATCACAAGCAGATTTTCGAAAAGAAAACCTTGGTTCTGCGGAGCAAAAGTTCTGACAAATTTTAGTTTTAATTTTTGTTAATTACCGAAGTTTTTGCGAAATTTTATCAAAATTTCTTGAAAGTATGAGAAGATACGTGAGGTTGAGAACCCAATTGGGTACGTGGTACCAATCATCATAACACTACTCAACTTGGCTAAATTTAATTTCCATATGTTTAGTAGTAAAATGCATTTACACTTTTGCAAGACATATTTACTTTGATACTGCGATTTCAATTTTCATTCCAATTCCGATGTTAAAAAATGTGATTCATCAGCCAAAAGTCACTAGATCTTGGTCTTTTCAATTTACACGATTAAAATAATATTTTTACAAAAACATAAAGGCATTCAGTTTGTTACACGTGGTAGCACCTGTCAAGTGAAAATGAAGTATAACAGTAACCTTCTTTTTTTTCCATTTTTGGAAACAGATTTTGGGGTAACAAAATCGTTTCCATTATAAGAAAGTAATTACCAAACTTTTATACTTCACCAGACAATCTCCCACAAAAAATCAATAAATTAACTATCAAACATTTTTAAGTAAAATGTTAACAATGCAAACGAAAAAGACACTCCGTGACTGTAGCACTGATTACTCACCTTGAAAAAATTTGTCAGAAATCTATTTCTAGAACCCGAATCCTACCTGGTGGCCTGCGTCGCCTCCCGCGACTTATCGCTATTAGCCAGCGCTTTTTTGACGGCATCCTGTCGGGACAGTGAGAGGTATACGTTCGCGCGGACCGGCACAAACTGTACTGGGCCGGGCGCCGTTTTGAGGGGCCAAGCTCGACTTTCCCCCGGCGACCGGCCGTTCCCGGTAATATCGTGCCGCGCGTACATACATTTTAATAAGTACATATGCACGAAAAAAAAGACATGGCAAAAATACCATCATTAAATTCGCGCGACGGAAACGGCCGGCGCCAATTACCTTTCGGCATCGGGATCGTCGATCTCGCGATTAACTGCAACTCGAACTGTTTTCTTGCGAGTCGGGGGATGTCTGTCGGATCGAAATGATTGTAAACCGGCGTTATTATTAGGTCATGGCACCTTGGTCCTTTACAGAAGAGTTTCAAAGTAATTTATAAACACTTCTACGTTTCGCCACAGACCATTTACATGTCTTGGGGTTGTACTACTTCACACACTTTATAAACTGACTTGCTTATTATAAACTGAACTTAAGTGTCTATTAACTGACTCAGCGGATCTATAATTGTAACTAGCTGTCTGAATCGATAATTACAAATTAACCTGACAACGTAAAGTGTCGCTGGTTTATATATGTTTTGATTTGGAACCTAAATGTGCTAGTCCTTCGGAAACCATCCCACAAACAAATGGAATTCTCAAATAAAAAATTTCTTTTACTCTGTATTGCGTTTGATTATTAATTAAGTGATCAATGACCCATTGAATTAGCTAATATTGTACCACAATTAACAATTTTGTGCTGCATTAGAAACTAGAAGAAACATACTCAAGAGTGGGGGTGCTAAGTACATATCAAGTTAGCACCCAAATGAATCTTATGTTGTAAGAACTGGATCAGAATATGTATATATATTATTTTGTGCTAATTATGTGCTATCAAAATGTAGCACTTTTCTGACCTATATGGAGCTCATTATATTATTTTTTCACGCGAATCGCGAGTAACCGTAAACCGCGTATATAACATCGGAGTAAAAGTACAAGAAAAAAAGGTCATACCGCAGAAAAGGGGGGGGGGCGAAAAGACGAATAATCGAGATGACGAAAGAAAGGAAACGAAAGTTCATTAAAGTTGGCACAAAGAGCAGCCGATACGCGAATCGCGCGACTCGGACAAAGCTCGTTTTCTCTTGCGGCGGCCAGGGACGGGAGGGGAGGGAGGGCGGGTGGGCCCGTGAAAAAGGAGGATGTTCTTTCGGGGATCCTTGAAAAAGCGTGGGCCAAGTCGGGCGCGCGCTGTCGCGACACCTGGCGTGGCAGCTGTTTCGGCGCGTCCGTTACTCGGCGAACATAGCACCTGTTTGCGTTGCGTGCCATGCGGGCGAACCCCCGTAGCAACGCACATGTCGGCGCCCAAAGGACAGTCCACCCAGCGGCTCGCGTGACGAAAAAGCCGCGCGCGCACTTTTTGCCTCCGCGCGCCCTCTTCGCGGAACCGCTTGCGCAACGGAAGCGGACTTGCGGGGGCAAAACGGGAGCAACATTTTCGACCGGGTGAAGGGGGGTTGGAATGGAGAGCAAGAGAGAGAAGGAAGAATGGTTTGGGTTCAACAAGAAGTTGTGCAAGTCGAGATAACGGGCTAGGAATAATTAGTCTCGGGGGCAATTAACCCTTCGAGTTTGGGATAGGGGTTGTGACGATATTTGAGGTGATTTCAATCTTAGGAGTTGATTTCTGAGGTTGCTTAAGTGTGAAGTGCGCAGGGGCACTCTAAGAAATTTAATTTGTGTGAGAACAACATTTTCTTTCTGCGAGGAGTAGTATTTTCAGTATTTGACGAATTGAATCTGCTGACCATTGCGTCAATTCGACCAATTATCTGTTAAAAAAAAATTTCATTGAATATTCATTGAAGATCCATTGAACCGGCACGCAAAGCCTAAAAAACAATAACAGCTTCACCCTTCGATTTCCCAAATCCACTTTTCCTCGCGTAAATCCCCGCACCTCAAACTCCTTAAGAAACTGTTGCGATTCGCCTTTGCCCCATCCCTTCTTAAATCCGCCGAAGCGTCTGAACGAAAAATAAATTCAAGCAATCACTCACCTCTCTGAGCTCCTTGATCTTCAGGCCTCCTTTGCCGATGATGCAGCCAGCTTGGCTCTGGTGCACTAGCATCCTCAAATCGATTTCATCCGACGCGTGTTTCGCGGTGCTCTGAAATGCATAAAAGGTCGCAGCTGCGGGATCAGTACGCCGATAAAAGAGAAAAAAGCTTCCCCATCCGTTAACCTGAATAAACCTAATTACCTCTTCCAAGTTAGGGATCATATCATGTAACACCTGAAGCACAGTCTCCAAGTCCGAGCTGATGGTGAGGACCCTAGAATCAGAAGAAGTCGCTTTAAAAACTAACTCCCCATGACGTCAACAACGTCGTCAAATCAAATCAATCAGCAGTAACCGCGCGCGCCAAACAAAATTTCTGTCGCGATCGCTCGACTGGAACCACGAAATTTTGTTCGGTCGGCATGGTGGTTGGTTTGTGACAATATGTACAGTGACGTGGCTTGGCTCGAGGAGTGCTGGAAAATTTTTGGAAAACTATACTTGGAGATAATTTTACTGTAGTATGTTTTCGGATGCGGAACTTGATTATTTCCATAGGTTCCTCATTGGAAAACGATTTCAATTTTCTAGACTGAGAAAAGTTATGCTAATTTGCTTTGGCGAGATTTGGACATTGCTTTGATCAGACAGTCCACCTAATAAATTTCGTCAGACCTAGCCTAAGTTAGATCATATTGAATAGAATTTGTTTACTTTTACAAAAACGTTGCTTGACTTCCTCCTACATCTAGTCACAACTTTTCTCAGCATAACCTTAGACCATTTTTTCCAGCAATTCACTTCGAGTTCAAATTTTGCAACGTCCACTGACACGAGAATCAATACTACCACCCGGACAATCACTTTTCTCGCACTTTGATTGTCGACCAATGACCTGGACCAGCAGACAAAGGTCATTTAACTTGTCTAACTAAACCTCTTCGATTCGAAATGATTTGCGAGGGTCGTGGAATCCAATGGTACGATCACTGTTTTGATTTGATTACGATTTGGACAAGAGCCGGGTCACGGCGACTGCAATCTGTGGTGAGATCAGATATCACAGCGGTGTCGTCCGGTCGAGACCGCGGGTTCGGTTTGGCGTTAAAACATCAAGGTGCGAAAACATTGAGCAAGTCATTTGAGTGTTTGGTGATTACAGTTAAGGTGAACCAAAGAGGCGCCTCGTTTCAACAGTCTCATTCCTAGGAACTCTTTCGAATTTCATGTTAGCAATAGTGAAAAAAAAAACATTCCTACCAGTTCATAGTACAACAAAAATGATAAGTAAACCAGTACAAGAAGACTTTACCAGGCTTAAATCTACAAATGACTTTTCAAGTTGATCAAGATCCAGAAAGCTAACCTAGAATCTATAAACTAGATTTCCCTAGAATTTCTAGAGCCTGGAATGAAACAGGTAGAAACGCGAGACGCCCTCTGTTGGGTTCGTGTCAGCACCACCTTTCAATCCTAATTTGGCACTGGGAAGGGAAAGAGGCATAATCGGACAGTCTGCTACTTCGGCTAGCCACTCTGGCCAAATCGGAAGTTGTTGCCAGACTGCGGTATTCGTTGGACGAGTGCCGATTAGTGACCGGATTGATTGCGACAAGTTAAGAGTCACTTCGATGAGTGTCTTCGGGTGGATGGATGTACTCATACTTGTGTTCCCCCTACCTTATGGTCGCTTCATCCCGAAGCGTTAAAATAATGTTTGCACATGACTGAGGTCACAATGGAGTTGTACTATTTGGGTGTGCATGTATGAGTGAGTGAGCGTGTGTTTGCCGAGGTGAGTGCCATTTTTGCGCGCGGCTCGTTAAAGGTCCGAAGACGTCCGAGGAGATAAGGCCTGCGAAGAGGCGCACTGCTAACGACCTTATTCTCGTGTGCGCCGCCGGTACTAGAAGAGCGCCGGCTGCTTTTTAGCGGTGTGTCGAACGGAGCCTCGGCTACGAGAAAATAGATGTCGCAGTTTGGACATTTGTGGGCAATTTACGCTGCATTGTTAACTGTTTTTGAGGGCGTCGATTTTACAGTATGAAGGTTATCCTCTTGATACTAAGTTTGTAATCGATAAAATCGTGCTGATTATACGGTTCTGTTGATAGGTCCATTTATAAAAAAGCTCAAAATGATAGCTCGAAGAAACAAATGACCGAAAAAATGAACTTCACTTTTGTAGGGGGAAAGATTGTATCTGATGAAACTCGAAACGGAGGAAACATTTCATACCGATAACTGTTATTGTGTTTCTGTACTACAATTAGAACGTTTTAATGTTGCATTTAAAAAGTTGCATTACTTCTATGGGGTCTGATCTTAAGTTGATTCTTCAAGTCTGTTGTATCAGAGTTAGAGGCTTTTTTATTTACTAGTTACAAGTTATTTTTACAGCTGTTTTTAATTATAAGCTACCGACAGTTTTCATGGAATGTAATCTCTCATTATGAAAGAATCGGTGGGTTATAATTAAAGGATGTACAAATAAACTTCTGAATAATAAATCAAAAAGACACTAACTCCAGTACTTCAGATTTGAAGAATCCCCTTAAGATCCGATCCCATAGAAGAAATGAAACTTTTGAAAAGGCACAATATACGAACTGATTTGTAAAAGAGCTTATGGAATAACTTATGGATGAAAACACTTACTCCCAAATATTTACAACTTTTGTTTCAAACATTTCCAAAAATGTTTGGAAAAGGAATTTTAAGAAAGATCGAAAAACTACAATATCTTCGTAAGTAATATTGTGAAACTATAATTCAGTATATTTAATATATCTTTGAGTTTTATTTATATTTTTTTCAATATTCAGTTTCAATGAGTTCAGCTTCAATAGATTCAACTACGGTTCATTGCACACAACTACGGTACATTGTACTATGTAGTTACCATCTTTTTATCCCTCAATCAACATTGATACAAATGACGGTCTAACTAAAGTTTCATTCCTTCAACCAAGGTACCCAGTTCTCTAGATGCAACTAAATAATTCGCTTTGTCCAATTAAAATGCACTTATCCCAATTAAAACTTTATTCCCTTCTCCTTAATTTTCAGTCCATTCAATCACAAATGTACTTTTAAGAGTCATATTTTCCACCCAATTCATTCTCGAGGTTTAACCTAACCATTTTTCTGATTTGAAATTATATATACTTATACTCTGAGGTGAATGTTCAAATTAATGAATGTCCTAAAGTCACATAAGACGATATACTATCTGCGTCAGTATGTTTTTGTTTTATTCTTATTGTATGAAATAAATTAACATCTGTAACCAATGTGAATGTAGTTAGATAAATGAAAATGACAATTAATTGAACTAGGTAATTTGAATTCTTTAGTAATCTACAAAATTAAGTATTCAATGTCCAAGTCAGTAACGATTATCGAGACTCTTGCGTTATAATCGTAAGGCGAGGTCAGTGCATAGACAGTACTGACCTCTCTCAAAATACAACATTGTTCGATACCCTTTTTCGTATTCAAATTTTAATGACAAAAATTCCGAGATCACGACACTGGTGTATTTAAACAAACAAACATCAGTATATAAAGGATTAAATGTGGCCCTTAATCAGAATGTTGACTTTGAAGCTATTCCCTACTTTAGGCCACGAAGTAGCCTAATACACCTCAACAACTAAACCATGGAGTAAAGTCATAAGTATTTTCCAGTCACATTTGTCTGAATTTTATTAACACGTTTCTTAAAATTATGTTCCGCATTCAGTTTCATAAAAAGGATCTCAACTAATGTTGCACAATGTCTACTTAAAATATTCTGCTACCTAGAAAGAAATCTTCATGTTATAATAACCTACAAATTCCTGTATTGTTTTTCATGTTGGTAGTGCTGGAACCCAAGTTAACATAGCATTTTTCTGTTATTCTCACATGAAATATACATTGCCTGACCACATATCTATAAAGACATGAAAACTATCACGTACATGCATTATGCAATTTTTCTCGGCATGTGCCCGAAATAAATTTCAGGCTTCTGGCCTTGACGTTTTAGTGGCAAACATGACAGAAAAATATCCAACTTCGCAGCACACTTTGTGCTGAAATACTATATTGTCAGCGCGCATTTTCTTCGCAGGTATCTGTCGAAACCCTGATAGCTGACACTCCGGCTAAATTAACGTTTGCCGGACTCGATGCAAACTGATTGCAAATAGTGGCAAGTACAAATCCTCAGGGAGGTATCCCCCTTCCGACCCGGTAACACGACTGATGCCAAAAACTTGTTCGCCGGTGATCGCCCCGGCTTGGAGCTTAATGTGGCGTGCGTCGCGCGACGCCACTGTGTATCGTGGCAATCGATCAACGGGGAAACGGTCGCCCGAGACACACACTTTTGTATGTATTTGTACAATAAGTGCTCTCAGGTGCTTGTGTGCGCACTACCACAGATACACTGAAACAAACCGACTTGAAACAAAGTACTAACAGAAATGTGTCTGTGTGTATGTGTGCTCTGCTCCTTCAGTCTCTCTCTGTCCTGATCCTAACTCCTCATGGAAATAGAAGAAAGGCAATTGCGAGAACTGCCCAAGATTCATAGACGAAGACGTCAAAAACGGTGCATAGGAAATCATTAGAACGATCTTTGGGATTGAATTCCAGTAATGTTACGTTACTGTCGATGACAAAAAAACTAGGACGAAAATAACTTTTTGCTTTTATTAAAATCTGTTCATTTTAGCAGAGAAGATATATTTTTAACAGTGATATTTAATTGCTTTCAACTGGCCATAAATTGCATTTCTTGATTTTTTCAGGCTTTGGTCACCCTGGTAACGTAGAATTGAAATGTGTATGCCATTCTCTAAATACATCAACAATCCTATACGAAATTGAATACAAAATTAGGACAAGTCTTAATGTTCTAATTTTGTATTCAATTTCGTATAGGATTGTTCTCGTTTTGCCCCAGGCGAAAAGAGTCGATTGAAAGAACTATCCAGATTTCTAGGTTAAGTTGGAACAAAAGTGTTTTCTCGCTGAAACCGCCAGTAAACTGTTTTACGTGGAAAGGGAATATTTTTCGCGTGCTTTTACGAGGGAAACCGCCGCGTGAGCACAGCAACTGGAATAATGTCGTGCGAGGTTATCGATTGTGATATGTCCGTGCCGCGTTCGTGTAATATTTAATGGAACCGGTCGATGTTTTCGAGGAATCGCGCTTTTACACAAAGGCGTATACCGCGCATACTTTGTCGGGCATAAGTAAGTGCATTATTAACGCGGCGGCCGATCGATCCGGGCCATCGCGAAGATGTCACGCGACGCACAGAGGAGATGCGTTTATTGAGTTTCGGCTTGGAAATGCACTGCACTTCCCCCAAAATGCGTCGAAATAACTGAAACAAAAAATAACTTGTTTGGATGGATTAGGCATGGAAGTAAGTGCAAGCGTCCAGCCGGGGTTAAGCGGGCTATGAAACGAGCACGAAATGCAGAAAGCGCTCGAAACGGCAACGACTTTTCGGACATCTAGGTGGCGTTAACTTCATGATGTGAAAGAAAGAGGACAAAGTATTTGTAAACAAATGTTTGATTGGTTATTTTAATATTTTGGAAGTTACACGGAGAATAAAGTTTCATAAAAAATTACTATACTTTATAAGAACGATGGCGTTTAGAAACATAATTTCAGTA
>JABFPB010005650.1:0-13027 GCA_022817645.1 Ceratoteleas bidentatus
GACAACGCGATAATCGACCGTAACGATAGTCATCACAATGAGGAATGTTAGCTATACCTACAGCAAATATTATTAGCTATACCTACAGCAAAATTGGGATATACTTTCCAATATGAGGAAAATAGCAATATTTTCTGAGACACTTTGCTATACATAACGAGCAATTCACATATAACTCTAGCAAAGAATACATGAACTTATTGCAATGTCCTTTACACTGGAAACTATATCCCCATTTAGCTATACTTATAGCTAAATATGCTATACCATTTCTCTCAGTGCAGCTCGAACATTCAACCTGTGTATCGTAAAGGATTCATCAAGCTATCAAGGGACAGATTGACCAGGGTGGTTTCGCTCTGGCGCTGCTCCTTCATATTGAGGGGGCCTTTAACCATACTAATCATGGATCATGGATATCGCTCCCTTTGATTTGCTGATAAGGGCAGCTGCTGTGAGAACGACACTTAGACTGGGGTGGCGCAGTGGGTAGAGGAATGTGGGAATACAAACCAAGCTGCCTGCGATCTATCGTAGACTTCGGGACGTAGGCAACCATGATCAGGTCTCCACTTACCTGGTATTTGACAAGAAGTACCGGATTAGCCTGTGCAAACCATAAGAATATATCTCTGCTTTCCAGGCAGAGATCCTGGCATTCCATTAATGTACCCAAATCATACTAGGCTCGTTTGGAGAGAGACAAATGAAGCCTAGCGACTTACACTTTTGCACGGACAGCAAAGCCGCGTTACAAGCTCTAACGAACATTACAGTGAACTCCAAAATTGTACATATGTGTGTCCTGGCACTCAATAGGCTCGGGAAAAATCTTCAGCTAAGCTGGGTGCCGGGCACGGATCATGGGGAACACAATTGCGGACCGCTTAGCCAAGCTTGGATCTAGAGCTGGGCGACTCTATGAGGGCATCGAACCAGGTCCTTCCAGGATGGTAGTGAAGCCACACTGGAGGACAGGATTGGGAAACAGCACTCTCTGAAGGTGGAGAGACCTGACCACGGGCAGACAATCCAAACTGGTAATTGGGGGATCTCCATCCACAGTGGAAAACGTATTTCATTACACTTAGTAGGTACGAGGCCAGAATTGTGACTCATATAATTACAGGACATGCGCACCTCAATAAACACAAGATGAACCTTCATTTGGTCGACTCATCTTTGTGTAGATTGTCAGGCACCCAACCTGAGGAGGCTGTGCAGTCCTATATTCGTGTACAGCACTCTCGGAGAGAAGGGAAGCCGCATTCAACAGTCTGCCAATGGAGGTTGAAACAATACGGACCTTGAGTCTTAAAACATTGCTCAGACTCTGCAGAGAAATATTTCCTGCTGAGTCGGGCATCTTTTGAGTACTGAATCGAGGTACCAGAACCCTGGTGTGGAGGGAGATCGACCTCTGGGGCGAGTCTCCCTCAAAACCAGCAAATGGTGAATGATTAATCGCATCATTTTCATGGTCATGCTCTGGAGAGGTACCAGGAAATAGGGCCCTGATACCTGGATCCTACGTAGGATTTTTGATGGGGTTTTGTTTATATCGGCTATAAAAATCCTACATATGATTGTACGTGGGATCCTACGTGGGATCCTTCGTAGGATCCCACGCCAATATGCTACTTAGGATCCTACGTAGGATCCTACGTACATGCACGTAACGTGTACATAACGTGCACGTATATGTAACCTGTACGTAACGTGTACTTAAGGTGAACGAAAGGTGTCCGAACAAATTAATGAAGTTATTCAACTATGAAAGCCCCTTACACTCTAAAAAATGTTATGTGAAATCCATTATCTTTTAGAGTATATTGTCATTTTACGGATATCTTATAGACCCCTTACGGATACCGTCCGTGGGAATATCCTTCCCACACTGTTATTCGACACTTCCTTTACTGTATTATTCGACAATATTTAATGAATTTGTATTTTGTCTATTTTAATTGACAAAATACAATTTGTATTTTATCTATTTTAATAGACAAAATACAAATGCATTTTCGGAGCGGAGAAACGACGTTTTCTCGTTTCTCCGGAAAGCGGAGAAAAATGTTTGGTTGCGATAACAAAAATTTGGTTGTGATAACCAACATTTTGGATGCGACAACAAAAATTTGATTGTGGCAACCAAAATTTGGTTGTTACAACCAAAACAAAACCAACATTTTCCTCCGTGTACTTGTACAAAAAAAAACGTCGTATGAATCGCTGTGGTTTTTGCAACAGACAAATTATTGATGACTTTCAATAAATTGTCTTGTGATTCGTTTTGATTTTTCATATGCCATCACAGATACAACTTTTTTCATGCAATTCGATAAAAATATCTATTTCTGAATTCAAATGAAAAAAACATAGCATATCGTACGTCTGTGCAGTTAACGGTATAGAAAGCTTCTGTTGCACAGCGATACATAAGAGGTTTCTTTGTTTTATGATATGCTTGGATATGGAGTATATTAACTTGTTGAAAAAAATCTCAAGTCTCATATTCTTATTTCATTGATTTCTGGCAGAATACTTCAGATTACCCACTTTGTCAAATTAGCGTTTTTTGGGGCTCTCAAATGAAACATAAAAACCGTATTAAAATTCAACTTACCTTTTTCGTTATTATCCTGCGATGACTCTAAAGTATGATAAAATCAAGACCGTGTTTGCAAATCTTTTTCACCAAAAGCAATCAACAATTTTTTTCTCCTGCAGATATTGACGTCAGATTACTGTCAAATTTAAATAAAAAAGTATACTAAATATAACTGAGACAACTGTAACCATCAGCTGATATCATGAAAGGTTGTTACGGTCAATAGAAAACATGTTATTATAACAGTGCGTTTTTGTATAATCTGAGAAAAAAATATTATATAAAAAACTGTACTATTGGAGTAAATGTTACTGCATTGATCAACAGTTGACAATTAGTGACATTCAAATACTTACTATATATTATCATAAAGTTTGCCGCGAGTTTAGGTAATTCTGACAAAACTTTTGCTTTGTTCGGAAACTGTAAATAAAAAACAAAAAACGAAACCGAAATTGAAAACAAATATACCCGAACAGTTTTTCGTCGCATAATTAAAAAGAACTTGGGGAAAGAATGCCACTCGTTATCGTAAGGTTACTTTTATTCATACAGAAACGGTGATTGCGGTACACTTTGGTAATCTATACGACGGCGATGGTGACCGGGCGAACGCGGCCATCCTCTCATTTTACAAACGCAGTATATGAAAATACATTCGTGTCTCCAGTGGATATCGTAGTGTTGCGATTCTTTGTTCCGTTTTGTTCCCTCATTCCTCGTCCTCGCCAGTTCCTGCTAGGAGAGAATATCATTGAACATTCCAGGGACATTCTACGAATCTTTCTAACCCGAATAACTTTGCAGCCATAGTCCAGGAATATCGCATCATATTCTTGCCCAACAAGGCAACTATCCTCTCATCATCATTGCTCTCTCGAGTTTCGCCTCCACTGAGAAAAAAGATTTGTCCGTAACATACGATGTCCGGTAACTAACGGAAGAGTGTCTAAAGCAGTAGACGTATGGCTTGAAACAGAAGACTTAAATGAAGAAGGCAGTGAAATTATTACTTCTTACAATCACCTTGTCCAACTATAAAGGTAAAGCAGTTTGATTGTCTGATGTACGATGGTTGTAGTTTTGTTCCTATACGTCAAGATAACTTCCTTTCTGAGCGCGGTTATCGCCATCTCGGAACGAGAACTAAATACGGGGAATATTTTGTTTGAGCGAGTTATACAAAGTTTACAATTTAATTCTTAAAGTTCAAGGTTGGAAAGAAATGAATATAGTAGTTTCACATAAAATAATTGATATTATAGCGTATTAAGCATAACAAAATCGATTTACGACATTAATTCCATTTGTCGCCGTTTTCTTGCCGCTGCGAGCGTTGTTTTGGCGTATATCATTATCTTTCATTGGCTGGAACAGGCAATCCTTTTTTTCAGTGGGTTACACAAAACCGTTCATTCGTACCTCCGATTCGACCCATCCCGATCGATCATTTAGAATCATTCACTTCGTTCCGTTACAATTACCGGAGGAAACGAGCGTCGACTGGAAGCTGGCCGTCAGCTTTCGTCGACTGCCCCCGCGGCTTACTCTTCTTTTATTTTTCGTAATCCTAGTAAGAATTAGTCGTTAGTTCAACAACGTTACACCTGCCTTAACCTGCTCGACGTACAAAGTGTAATACCTGGTTTAATTACACGACGAGAATCGTATGTACAGAGTGAGAAAACGCGTCGATCGCTGAACCTGCTGTCCCCAGTCGACTGCCGCGCCACCTGTGCGCAAACGGAGGAAAAGGTCGCGCTAACTATGTACAGTAGCAGACGCAAGTCGAGTCTTCCTCCGGGTGCTGCTTTTCTTTGTCGTTCGGTCGCGCGATAAGCCGCCGACTACACGTCAGCTGGAGACAAATTGGAGCAAGGGTGGGGATTAAGGAGGCTGCAACGTTTTGGCAAAAATTAGACGAAAGTGGCAACGAGACGGTGAGAGTGATGCGTTGAATTAGAAGAGAAAACGATGTCGGATGTACGCTGTAGGTCTGTAGTAGTGTGTCCTTTGGAAAGATTTACTTTTGAAGAAGTGTCACGTTGTTGTATTCACTTAGATAATTATCTATGTTAGGTTTTTCGGAAAAATTCTGTTCGTCGAAAAAAAGCTGAACTAGTATCCTCGAGGGGAACAAGCAGGAAGGGAAGCATTTATTTCTTATGTAAATAACAAAGAAGAAAGAATAAGAAGAAGAAATAACAGAAGAAGAAAACACAGCAAAGCTAAGAATTTTTGGTAAAGAAATTTTTTAAATTTCTTAATGTCGTAAAGTTTGGGGAGATTTTTACCATAAAACAGTGGCTTTGTTGTGAACTGGTGTAACTTATATTAAAGAATAAACGAATGTAAACATGATTCTAAATAACATAAACAATACAAACAAAATTATATTTTCTTTCTTTTCGAATCCACCATGCTCTTAAGACTTAAATAAATTTAACATAAATAAAATTACATAAATTTCATAAATTTCAAATACTGAAATGTTTCCAAAAGTCATCAATCTACCACGAAATAACGTTGCAGCTTCCTTAAAAGCACGAGCAAACGAAATATGGCGTGCGTTTGGGTCTGACTTGGGACTGGTCGGCAAAAATGAATCTCATTTACGGAACTCCGGGACTCCTCGAATGTGGAGCACATGATGAATCGAATCAACTTCGGTAACTACGTTCGCGTGCTCGGAGATGTTGTAATGCATATCTGGGAAAGTGTTCGTAAGGGTCGAACGATTATTTGGAGTGTACTTCTTTTTAAACTCCTTCTCGGGAAATGAGGACAGGAATAAAATGAGCTGCAAAGATTCGTGACTGGATTTCATGTCGCAGTGGCGATTGAGAATTTAGCAATTGAGTTGTACAGTATGTACAGTTCTCAAAATGAGTAAACTGAGTTTTAATTAGCGTTTTGGCAATCGAAAAGATGCCTTGTACCAAAAAGCCTTTTCTTCTCGTGGCTGATTCAAAGATGTAGGTTTTAGCCTCCAGATATTGGATAAGATTCATTTTCCTAAGACGTCAACCCCTTTACATTTTGTCATGCAATTAGTTTAGAGTGAAAGAAGCGATTCGCTGTACACTAAAACAACTGTAAAAAGATGATTGAACTGCTCTTTAACAAATACGTTTCATTCGCAATATTGTAACTAATTTACGCCATCTGAAAACTGCCTTCCATTCGAGAATCGCAAAACAAAATGTTTAGTCTAACATTTACTTGACCGTTAATTTCAACGCTTCTATTATTATTTCAATGTAAAACGATTCCATCGAACTGTCTTATAAAAATGTTCATCTATACATCGTGTTAAAAATGCAATCGACAGTATAACTTTAGACTAAAAAGACTCAGTGCAGCAGTCCAATTAGAACGATATTTACAACGGTGATTCAAATCATGCTTTGTTCATATATATTTATATATAATATATATACTTCCTGCGAATATCCTTTACTTATATAGTAGCTTATCAATAGTTCATTATCTTTCAGTTTCCTTTCCTTCATATTCAATAAGTATGTATAGGCGAGGTCGCACTACCGATTGTGTACACACCTCCAATCTCATCTGCCTTTTTGTCATCACTTGTCACTCACTCTCTCGCACTTTCTATCTCGCTCTCTCATTTACAACGTATACATTTATACAGTGCGTCTTTCGTAGACTCGCGCGCAATAGTCGTGTTCACGAATCGACTAAAAATCTGAAAAAAACCACCAACAGTTGATAAACCTATTAAAAAATATTCACAGTTGTCTAACGTACACAATGATAGTTATCACTACCTAACCGTAAATCCGCTTCTATACATTTACCATTTGATATCGAGTCCGCAATAGTTCCAATTCTTTTTCCACTTCTTAGGTTACGTCTTTCAACAGCGAACGATGCAAAAGATTAGAAAAAATGTTGTGTTGAAGGTAAACTTGTTTTGAATAACGAATACTAGAATTTACTGCAAAACCACGATTTAGTAGACATTTCTATCGGTTTTGATAGAAATGTCTACTTAGTTCATCTGAGGATGAACTAAGAGGTAGTAATTTTGAAATGTTAGTCAGGGCAATTGGAGCTGCAATTTAACCTAAAAATATTGATTTTATAGTACGAACATTGGTAAATATGGCTGCACAACAGTTCTTCTCTCAGTTTTTCAACATGGCAGCATTAGTCACACGAATGCCATCGAATCGTTTAGCGGGTCGCACATGTCTCAAGGTAAGACTATAAAAAACTGGGGATCGCCTCGGTTCAAGATGGCTGGCCGGGTGTGACAGTTGATGGAGTATTAAAATCGAAAATACGCTATAAAAATTCGAAGTCGGTTAATCTAGTTCGACCGTTCAGCCGAGGATTACATAAATTTGTGTTTCCGAGCGCTCGTTTTGCGACGGGAAAAATTGAAATCGCGATTCCGAAAGACCGATTTCCATTTTTCAATCGGGATAAACGCCCGGACCGGCGTTTATCCCAGGATCGCGCTGATTATACTGCGCGATCCAATAACAAGCGCGGGATTTATTTGGCAGATCAACGTACTGACAAACTTATCGACTCTTTTCAACACGCGATCGTGGTTCGCTAAATTCTGATAACAAATGTTGTTGTAACGAAAATGCGACGATTAGACAGTGTACCTGTCGGGTGGATAGAGTTTTTTTTAGGGTTGAGAACTTCGTCAGACTAGGTGATACAGTTCTGCTTCATTAGTGAAAACAACATTTTTCTGAATCTAAATAAGTGTAAATGCACTTATTATAAGTGAATATTCACTTACTCAAAAGGTTAGACTAAATGAAATAGTTTATATTCATTAGTCGGAAATAATCACTTCTATAAGTTTCAAGAGGTGTCACACTAATGTTACGAAATAAGTGCAGTTTTCACAAAATTCAATTTTTAGGGGGAAAGACAAGAAATTGTCTAACAAAACAACCCATTACTCTTCAGGTTCGACAAGAATATTTCCAAAATTCTCCCTACAAAAACTACAACCAGTTTGTTTCTAACTTACACTAATCATTTGCACCAATTAGGCCATCTGGTTGCATCTGTCTGGAACTAATCCAACCAATTTGAAAAACCAATTTGTTCTATTTAGGCTTCAATAATATTATCCAAAAACATATTTCATGTTGTAAATAAATCTGGCACCTATAGGATCACGTTTAACACACTCAAAACGTCGAACACAAGAGCTTGTTCGCTGATCGCATGAAAAGCGTCGATTTTGCTAACCAAAAAGAATATTTCGACTGCATGTAGTTTGTTCATTCGCGCCATAACGAGGTCGGCGGCAACCGTTTCCCTTTGATCATTACTTGTTTTACATTTCACAAAAGGGTCTGTCAATTAAACATTGAATTAGGTCAGGAAAGTGAATCGCCATTAAAGCGTCAGTTTGTCGAAATGGCGTAAAGGTTATCCGAACGGTTACATTTGGAATAAAACAAACGCAACGCCGCCATAAAATAATGTATAAACCGAGGTCATGGAATAAAAATAAAAAAGCACGGATACACTTTTGGCGCAAGACATTTGTCGTGCAACTTGATAGGTGCAATTTTCGAGTACTGTGTGTCCGGGATGAACGAAAAGCGGAGCGTTACTGTCACGATCGCGCGATTTAGAAAACCTATGACTAGTCGAAATTACGAACGTATAAAATTGACTTAAAACGGGTTCAGTTAAAAAAGTCACGTTCAAAACGTAACGTAGCTTGACTGGAAAAGGTCTCGATCACTTTTTTTATTAACTGGGTATGGTTAAGGGAATGTGTTTTAAGGAATATGGAGTTGGGGGGGGGTGGGATTACAATTAGAAATGTTTTCATCTCGTTATCAGACTGCGGATCATGTGCAAAACTTTATTTTTTATTGCATGAAAAATACGTTGATTAATTTTAGTAGAATAGCATAATTCTAATTGTCTAATTTTTCTAATTTTTGCTGTTTGGTACATTGAATTTCCTTCAGTATTCTATGTTTTATTATATTTTTTCATATTTTTTCATGCTCTTGCAGATTTTAATACGAGAAATAGATAGATAATACATTTTCTAACCAAAAAGCAACCTATTAATAAAACATTATCATCAAACGTTTGCACAGCATCCGCAGCCGACTCGTTACAACAATTTTTCGATTAAAATAACTATCAACGTTCGGCTCATTTTAGATTAGTTTTCATGGACAGTCATTTCGAGTAAAATTAAGGAGCAACATCACAGTTTTTAGGTCTTAAAAGGTTGGACTGATATCTTGCTTGATAGGCGTATTTCGAGGATGGAAATTTTCTGAGCAGTGTCGTTTGCGAATTCGGATCATTATATGTCAAAAGAGCGCAACATTATAAACCTTTCCATTAACATTCAAGATTCGAAATTTAACAAATCTCAGCGACGAGAATGACCTGCGTAGTTTCATTCAATTACAGGCTGGATCAAAGTTATCGCGGTGGCATTGTCACGACGCGTCATAGACGTCAGTGATTTACGAAAATGCATGTTTGAGCAGTTTTACGGCAGTTTGATTAAGATGGATTTCGGTCGTATTGCGAAGAGAGAATTGAAATAATGGTTTTGTTAATTAATTACGTACGTATTTTAACGATTTTTCAGAAATGCCTTGTTGACTCACGAGAGACAAATTTTCGTGTCCCTGATTGATTAGCGAAATAATTTTCGTCATATAATGTAGAATAATGAGTTCCGCGCGAAATGCGTTTTCTGTAATTTTGTTAAATTCCAGTCCTGATTGTTCCATTATGCAAATGTGGAAAAATTTAACCGGGAACCATTATGCTTTAATTCCCAAATAATTCAGATAAATTTCAAATTTGAATATTGCGAATTGTTTTTCAACATTTTCATCAGGTGTTGACAATAAAGAAATAAATTAATAAATATGACAATAAAAGATTTATAAATCTTATGTATACATAATAAAATCCGCATTTCCCCCGAAACTCTTCTCCAACTAAACCATAGCTTTACGATATCAAAAAAACTGCTCCACTTTATCAGAAATCATCGCTCGTCGTTAAGAATGGGATCCGCGAAACGGTTTATATTCGCGCAGTAACACCTAAGTATCTCGTTCAAATACAAAGATTATTGAAAAATATCAAGTGGCCGAATGTTGATTCGACGCGTGTACAAAGAGTCCACCTTCGTAATCCAAAGAACCGAGTGTAATCAAACGTGGGTAGTTCCGTTGTGTCGCATTAAGATTTAAGATTCGGTCTGAGGTAGAAAGGAAAATCGACAAAACGTTAGCCGCGTCGCACTTGCTATCCCGTTTCCTTTGAGCGGCTGGAGAAAAAGGCCCGTTTGTCTATTGACTTGGCGAATCTCGTGCGGCTGTATCGATTAGAATGACACGATTCATGCTTTAAAATGTTTATACGTTTGGCGATTGCCATGCACCGAGAGAAATGTCTTGCGAGAGTCGAGTTTCGCTGCCTGTTGTAGTTGCGATTAGTTAGGATGCGCCTGATTAGCAAATTAGCAAATTAGGTTAATTTTCTAAACAGTTTTTAACGATCGCTCAATATTTTACATATTTAAAAACTTGACTGTAAGTAATCAGATACTAGATTAGAGACATTGAGGAGATAAGAAAAAAAGCTCAAAAGGATTTTTGACTAATTGATCGAATAATTGTGGGTGAATGAGAGAATTCTGGTTGTTTTATCCTTCTATCCTTTTATAGAGAAAGGAATCCTTTAATTCGAATACAAACTTGGCTATGGTTGGAGTAATCTATAAAATGTAAAATGTGAATGTTCAATGGACACCATGCTACATGACATGGTGGCCATTAATCCTTTCTTAAATAATTAAAATATATTATCAGCAATCAGTGATTTTTCATTGCAAATTGATTTTAACAATTGAAAGTGAAATTATGTGTACATGTCTTAAGTCCTGTCTGTGATTAATTTGTTAAAAAAAGCGAATTCTAGATTCACTTCATATTGCGTTGTCAGATACGTGGTCTTAAGGAGAACAACTGGTAATTATACAATCGCGTTTTCGTTAAGCAAACTAAATCTTGGTGAATTTAATTATATGTTTTCAGTGTTTTGAATATTCAAAGTTTTGTGTTCAATCAATAATTAATTTCTTCATTTTCATAAAAAAAGAATTATAATTATTCATGAATTATTACTAGTAAATTAGTAAAAAAGGATTAGTCAAATGGATGTACATTTTATCTCATTATATGAAGTTCAGTCTACTACAATAAATTAAATTCATTAAAAATAACAAATTACCATCTCTCAAGACAGCCCCCACATAGAGTCTCGAACCCGAGACTCTACGATGGTGAGTTACGACGTTAGCCCCTCGGCTGTAGAAGCTGACATAACAAATTACCAATTTAGAATTAATTACAAATGAAAATAACTTCCTCCAAGTAGCTTTTCTTTTCATTTTCTCATTATATTTTGGAAATAATCTAACGGATAGTTTTACATTTTCATTTGTTACTTCCAACTCCCTTGCTACCTCCCAGAAACCTTTACACAACCAAAGTTGCTCTCAACACAAAATCCTTTCAACCAAATTGACCAATGAAATGACCGTAAGTTTTGCTCGGAATTTCCCCGACCGACCGCAGCAGTAAACGAAAAGACGTTTCTCTCAGCGTGCGTACTATCAACTTATTGACGGATTTTGTTCGTTCGCTTGGCTGTACATTCGTTTTCGTGTTAACTTGTGTGAAATTGGTCGAGGAAGAAACGGTGCATGCGAAGATTCGTCGTGGAAGTAGAATGTGGAACGGATATACCCATGAGCACTATGTCTTCCGTCGTCAATGTTCGTCGCCGCTGATGACGATGACGGCGCGTCTTTTTGTCGCGCTGATGGCTTTACGAAATTGCAATTTCGCTCCCTCGTTCGTGAGTTCGTTGTGAATCGATCCGACTTCATTAATCCGCGTTTAACCTCAAGTTAGTGGTGCGATGGGGCTCGCATACTAGCAGCAGCGCCAGCAGAAGTAGTAACTGGCAACCTTGAACAGAAAATTCGCGCACATTCCATTTAGCTGTCAAAAACAAGCGCGCTGCAATGTTTCGCGATATGCCGAGGTAATCTTACAATTTTAAGGGTACTCCGTAGCAGAACTATTATTTTCTCTGGTTTCCAACCCGTCGTTGTCATTGTTTTCTGTTTCGTACAAAAAAAAAAAAAAAAATACTTCGCAGCAACAAACAATTTATATTTAATACCATTTACAAACAGTTATATTGTGGTGCGAATCATAAATAGAAGAAAAAATGTGCTGAGAGAAATTGCTGAGAAAAATCGAATTAGTTACTGTATCCAGGAAAACATCGTTACTGAAAAATTGTGGACATGACACTTTGAATATTTATTTCGTTTCATCTTTAATTCAGAAACATTGTAAAATGTTCATATTCAAGTATCACAGTGCATGACATATTTTTCATATAATATTTATAGTTTTACTTTCATTGCATTTTATTGTTTCAAATAACACTGAGAATATGAAAATAGTAAAAAAGATGTATTTTTCGAAACTGATATTGATTACGAACAACGGTCGTCGAGACCGCCACACCTATCTTCCAGAAAAGCGCAAACGAAAACGGAGAACAAAAGATTTGATAAACTCACACTGCATGATCGCTGAATAATTGAAATAAACTTGCCCCGCGCTTTTTGCCCCGACGGCTCTCACATCGGGTGTATTTTTCACCCCATTTTTAAGCCATTATTCCGGCAACATGTTGCGCGAAACGACTTATTTTTTCCCCCGTGCGATGATGAAAATTTTATTTAGCCTCTCTTTTTATACTCGCAGAAATGCGAATTGTTAGGGACTGGAAATCGAACGCCACGATCGCAGTCGTTCGATATTTCACTGTTATCCGTTTATAAATCTGCAACAACTGAAACATTCAGGCGACGTCAAGGCAATTTCGCTGCCTGTTTTATCGACGTTCTTGTTTCGTCTTGCGTTTCATTAAATGTTGATATGTCGATAAAGAAGAAGAAAACTAAATATAAGAATAGATTGTTCGTTTATAAAAAAATGTTATTGAATTTAATGGCATCTATATATTAATTTTTTTAAATACCATTTCATCTACAATGTTTAATTCTGTACTACTGTAAATAATTGTTAGCTTATAAATCATTTTTGAACCAAATTTAAAAAAAATAGTTTTTACTCTCTGAAAGGAATCATAACCTTTTTTTTCCATGCCTCATTTGAAAATATACAGATCACACAATTTTGTCTCAAATTGATGATATCGTATACTACAGGGCATTAATTATTGAATAATTGTTCATAATGTTTTTATCCCTTTAAAGTACATCTCACACTTTCAACCGATTTAGTACAACCGGGTCCAGTGGACCCGGGCTCATTGTAA
>JABFPB010005651.1:0-13026 GCA_022817645.1 Ceratoteleas bidentatus
CTACGTAGGAACCTGCGTAGGAACCTGCGTAGGAACCTACGTAGGTTCCTACGTAGGTTCCTACGCCAAAGTCCGACGTAGGTTCCTACGTAGGTTCCTACGCAGGAAATGACAAAAAAATTGGTTAAATAATTTTTTTTTTTTGTAAAACATCGTAAAGTAACCCGTGAACATTAAACATAAATGTTATTAACATCGAGCAGTCTAACGTGAAATGTTCTGAGTGGATGCATCATTTTATATTAGTTACATTCGAAAGCCCCTTATACACTACGAACCAACAGAAAAAGTAACTTGCGAGAAAGATATGCGCGGCTTGCTATATCATGGGACAGTAAGCCGCACATACCTTTCTCGCAAGTGATATTTTCTGTTGCCTGGTAGTATATAAGGGGCTTTCGAATGTAACTAATATAGAATAATGCATCCACACAGAACATTTCATGTCAGACCATTTGATGTTAATAACATTTATGTTTAATGCATAAGCGTTAGTCAACATTGATATACAACAAAAATTTTATTTAAACAATGTTTTGCCATTTCCTATGTAGGAACCTACATCGGAACCTGCGTAGGAACCTACGTAGGATCCTACATAGGTTGCTACGTAAGTTCCTACGCAGGTTCCTACGTTGATTTTTTTCATAGGGGAATTAAAACGCCATGAAATTATATAAATGGAATAGAAATAAAAAATTGGAATGAAGGATAGAATTAAAAAGAAGAAAAAAAAGATGGGAATGATCTTATTAATTATAAATTATTAAAATAGTTTCATATATAAAATTATTATCAATTTAGTTGCTTGTAAATTAATGTAAGTTAATTAAAAAAGTTGTACTAAAAACCGAGGTTTAAAAATCGAGAGGTTAGAAAAGTAAAAAAATACAACAATATTAATGTCTAATGTTAATATCTGATGAATTTAAACAATCACAGAATATTGTATATAAAATTACAGCATTCTCGTAAATTTCTCCGTTTTTCACTTTATAATTTGTTAAGCATTAATGTTCACATTATTTATGGCAGTATGTGCTGCAGGAACAATTTTACATTATTTTATATCACAATAACAAACATACGCATATGTATCCACGAGAAAGATATTCTGCACAATAACGTAGCTTTCAGCAATAGGTCATCATAACACAAAGCACTAAGTTGTTGTTTGCCGGTATCAAATAAACAGCCGATTTCCAGAATTGTCAACAACCAAATAACAAGGAAGAGAAATGAAATAGGTTATAGAATCATTAAGTTGGCGGCATGGTATGGTATCAATTTCATTGTACATTAAGGAGAATTACAATTCAAGAAAATCAATTCCATTTTTTAAATGAAACATAACCTCTAATGTACACTCGAACCCCACTTTATCTGTCAAGATGGGACCGGAAGTCTCACTTTATCTGCATGTTACTGCGCATACTCCCGGCGCATCTAGGTTATTTGTTCCATCCAATCATTTCAGTATGAAATGAATTCAAAATTGGCGCGCTATGTGTTCATTGGTTCTTTTTAAATTTCCGGTGAACATAACCTCTAAATATAGCAGAGAGCTTGGCAGATAAAGTGAACTGAAATTGGCAGATAAAGTGAGTCTGCAGATAATGTGAACGCAGATAAAGCGGGGTTCGAGTGTAATGCTGATTCTGATCTTTTTTTTTTAAATGAGAAGATTACCGCATGCGCGGTGTGCCATCACCATTTATGTGTATTCCATCCTTGTCTAAGGAAGTGCCAAACGTCTCTCCTTTTATACTATTGCTGATTCTGATTTTATTGGGGATTGATTTAAATCTATTGCAAAATGTATTAAAGATTTGATTTTTCCCTATTAAGAATTTGATTCAAGTCCTACTTGAAAGCTAATTCAAACTTTATTTAATTACAATTCAATCGTTATTTAGGATTAGATTCAGATTATACTGCATTTGATTCAGATTGTAATTTGGATTTATTTAAGATCTGATTAAATTCTGATTTATTATCTGACACAGGTTCTATTAACATCCCATTCCACTTTTATTTATCTCAGCTCAACAGATTTATTGGAAAATGTAACCTGGAACTGAGCTTATCAGATTTTAAACCGTCTTGCCAGACTAAATCTTATACATATCACTTTTTTATTGATCGTTCGCAGCATCAGATATGATAGAATGAAATTCATCTTCCGCAAGATCTAATATATCATCTCTACAAACCACATAAAAAGTGCTACACTGGATGCAGTGTCCTACCCTGAACCCTAATTCCAAAAGTGTCCCAATGTTTTCTAATCCCAAAATCTCCTTACAGCTATGCCAGTATATTTCCTTTTTTTCTCTCCTTCATCTCCTTAATCTCTCTTCAATCTAACCAAACTCAAATCTGACGAAAACCCAAATCAGATCCCAAACCCTGAATTTCAACCTAGACCTCAATCCCAAACGCTCACCCGATAGAATATCAGTTTTAAATATATCTAGTACATGTATGTATAATATACGTATATCATATGTATATATCAACTTTATCTATAAAGGTCCATCTAATATATATTTAAGGGTCCTTTCTGGTTAGCTGCCTCAAAAAATAGGCTTTTTTGTGCATGGATTGTAGCTAAAATAAAAGGCGGGGAAACATAAATCTTTCATCGTCAAATTTATTGAAGTTTTGGGTATAATTTCAAAAAATTTCAGCCATTCGCCATTCGGTAATTACTGCCGGTATAAGCCAAAGACGGAGCCTTTTGCCTGAAACAGTAAAGCATACATTTTTTTGTTAAAAAAGAGTATTTCTAAGATAAACTAAAATTAATTACAATCAAAATTAACAAAATGCCGGCCCTTGAAAAACATATATTTCCACTAACAATTTCTGCTGGATTTTGTTGCTAAAAAATTATCATACATTTTGAAACGATTCTAGTCTATCTTATCGAGAAGACATTTGTACACATTCCAAAGAAAGTTTCATCGTAATTCGTCAAAAATTATTTGAGTTATTACTTCTGCCAGATAAAGAAAACATGTTTTCGGAAAAAACGCGTTTAAACTTTTAAGAGTGTTATAGCAGTCAAATTAGCAACTAAGTAGTAAAATATTAAAAAATTCAAATCAATTGGCTAAAACTGTAGGAAACTTCATCAATTCGATTTTTCGTTTCTCATTAAGTTTACCTGTTCATTTTGTTTATTTGTTTACCAAGGTAAAATGCAACATTAGTAACAATTTGACCCAAGCCGTACTGTTTCTGTCTCTGTCTAACACACTGTGAGCAATTGCGAATTGTACATCCACATTGGAATATTTCTTTTATTTATCCCGTAACAATATTTTTTCTTTACAATAACGTATTCTACAAAGCCTTCTCTATAATACATCAGTTTTTCGACAATATCTTAATACTTTGTGTGGTTTATTATTTAATAAAACTAGCCAACAACCTACCCTACTTCTTAAGAGCCTATGTAAAGTAGTTACTTACGAAGCATACTTCGAAGTCATTTTTCTTGAAAATTAGGCCCGTAAGCCCTGATTTTTATTCCAGTTTCGGGAAGCTTATGCTTCAAAGAATTCATTTTGATTAAAATAAACAATTTCTTTAATAGCTGACTTTTTGCTATAACATCCTTAATTTAAGTTTTTACTCAATAAAAGTCTATAAATGGATACTCACCAATCAGCTATGCCAGACGCATAGAGCAGTCCTTTAACGTCCTCTAAATTGCTAATCGCTTCCAGTCTCTCGTCTTCTAAATTGCTAATTGCTTCCAGTCACCTTTTGATATTTCGACCGGATTCAAATGGCTTTATCTCTTCAGCCGATTCGAATTTCAATTTATCCTTTTGACACGATAATCTCTACACAAAGAACTACCAAATTATGCAAAAAACATTTTTCAATTTTTTTTTCAACCCAACTGACCAGAAAGGACCCTTAATATACACCATTCCACATGACATATGTTATTTTTTTTTCTTATACCATACCTGCTTATAAGAATAATGAACAGGCACGAAAAGGCAGCTACAATTCCTCCAATTCCGGTGAGTACCAGCCACATCTCGGAAGGCAGCATCGCCAGCAGCCTCGCGCCGTTACCACAGTCAGCTTCGTCGTGCCCCGACGGACAATTGGTTCTACCATCGCACCACAAACTCGGGGCTATACAGGCACTAAGCTCAGGGCACCTATGGGGGCAATCTCCGCCTGCGACCGTCTCGTTCTCCATGCTCCGCTCCGGCAGCCTCAGTTGCCTCCTCAGCGCAGACCTGGTCTTGGATATCTCCAACCAGGAGGCCGCTGCCTGGCCGTTCTCCCGCGCGACGAAGTCCAGGAGGAGGGCTGGGGGTCTGGAAGGTGCTGGCCAGATGGTCCCTTCCGGAGACACCCCCAGCCACTCCTCGGAGAAGACGTGCACGGCGTACTCCCGGGTGTCGGGGTCGGCCGGACAGACGACCTTGAGGAGTTTGGGAGGCCAGCCGGAGTAGAGCAGCACCCGGTTGAGGGTGTCGCACTTGGTGCTTTCGGTCGAGCCGAGGGAAGTGATTGGTTCCAGCGGCAGGAACCAGCCGTAGGTGAGGACGAAGAGGGAGCGGTTCTCGCGGGCTTCGATCAGCCAGGGCAAGCCTTCGCAGTAGATGTCTGGACGTGATAAGGGGGGGTAGAGAAACCTGAGCTCGCCACCTGTGGGGAGGAAGAGGAGTTAGAAGTGGTTGAGTTCGTATCCCCATCTTCCTAACCATGATACTGATTCTTATGAGAAGTTTTAGGTAGGAAGACCAGGTTGGAAGAGGGAGAGGTTGTTGGTAGATGGTTGGGAAGATGAGGATATCATATCCTCATGAGAAGTTCTAGAAGGAAGACCAGGAAAGAAGAGGGGAAGTTGGTGGATGGTTGGGAAGTTGGGGATTCAGTCTCTTCATGAGAAGTTCTAGGTAGGAAGACCAGGTTGCAAGCGGAAGAGGTTATTGACGAATGATCCTCCCCAAAACGAAACTAAATCCAACTCCAAATACTTACTTTCTCCCCGAACTCTCTGCTTCCTGGGGCACTCCGGTACCCTAACCAGCTCAAACTTGGCGTAGAAGTAGAGTATTTCGAAGTCCTCGTAGGAGGCTTGCTGGTCCACGACAAAGGTCAGCTCCAGGGCCCTCCCAACTGAAATATGTGTGAGCGGCAGGTGGGATGAGTTGTCGCAGAGACAAGCCCTGGGTAGCCTGACGTCACGCCAGGGAGCCTCGTATAGTGTCAGTTGAGCCTCCCGCGAGTTGGGCTCATGAACACATCTCGGTCTGCCAGTGTGCGGGTCGGGCTCGCTTGAGCAAGAAGTCAGTTCGCCGAAACTGGCGTTGTACACTGTCAGTTTGACCCGTTCCCCGGATTCGGCTTCGATCCTATATCTACATGTAAGCTTAGTGGAGCCTCCCCTTCCAAAGAGACGCACGTCGTGGGGAGAGGTGACCTCTCCGTATCTGACCTTGCGCCAGACGCGGCTGCAGTTGCCGTCGCCCCAAGGTTCGCCACCCTGGTAGGTGGATATGAATTCGTACCGGGCCTATGAAGGAAGGACCAAATTTAGCCAACTTCCATACTTGAAGTTTGAGGGAAATCCTGATCTGGAAGCTTATCCAGGAATTGGACCTTGGCACCTTTGTGTGCTTATGGATAGATAACTAGATAGAGACTTGGTTTTTATCTAGATATCAAGGTGGGACTAAATGAAGGGCTATCTTGACCTAGATCATCAAGATTTATACAACCTGGTTCTCACTCAGGTACCCAAGTAGGTACCAAGATCCAGTTGGGATTTCAGACTAAATGTTCGTTAGGGAATTCTGAACTGACCTGAAAATTAACGTTATAGAGAGCAGTCCCCATAGCAGCCTCCATGCGGATAGTGAGGTTTGGGGCAATGCTCAAGTAACTTTCATCAGCGGAACAGGGTCTCGTAGACCTAGTAGCGTTCCTCAAAGCAGCATGAGCGCATAGCTTCGGCGTGTCGTCGCACAGCACCGACATTGGAAGACCAGTGATGGGAGTACCATCCCAGAACTTGAGCCTCACCGAGCACACCTGGCTCACATTGCTATAGTTGTGGTTACCGTGACTCCTGTGATTGTTATCGTGCATGATGGTCGTCAGCAGGTCGCCACCGTTCCCATTGCTGTTCACCACCGTCGTGATGGTCTCCCCATTGAACTCGTAGTGGCTTTCCGACATGGTAGTCATGTCCCTCTGGGAATAGGAGGAGAAGTACAGCCAGACTCGATCCCCAGCTGAGCCGTTGATGTTCCAGGTACATATGGACCCAGGAGGCAGTGCATGTAGCGGGGCCCTGATGATCCCAGTCCTCTTGGCAGTGCCGTTCACGAAGAAGTTGCACCCATGGGGTTCCCTGGCATAGTCCAAGCCATCAGAGTCAACGTAAATAACTTGGACTTCCAGCTCCAGGCGTAGGGGAGAAGCCCCCAGCCTTAAGGCCACCGGCGAGCTCCGGAACTCGACCAGCATAGACGGCCCCCTGGCTTTCAGCATTGGCAGTGGACCCCCACAGTATACCAGCAGGATGGGGTCTTCCGGCCTGGATCCGTCGTGGAAGACGAACCTGTCCCGATCCGGCAGACAGGCGTCCCAGACCGACAGACTGGAGTTGCTGCTGGCGGACCCGTTGAACGACGTCTGGCTCACCCTCACGGAGATCATGGCGTGTTTGCAGGTCGGCACCTCCTTCTGCCTCAGGATGATGAGGCAGCTGGCGTTCCTGGGGTACTCCCCGGGGTAGTTAGGACTCTGCACCCGGCACCTCTTCTGGTGGCACTCGTGGAAGTTCCTGGAACAGTACGTCCCCGGAACCGGGGAACCCCTCTCGATTGGCAGCTCTGGTTTGCCAAGCCTAGCGACCGCCTCGTTCCTCGAGACGAAACGGTACCTGAGCTTGAACTCGAAGGGAACCGAGGGCGGAGCGTGGAACAGACGTATGGACGCTGTGACGGTCGCGGTTTCGCTATAGTAGGTGGGCTGGGTGAAGTTGTTACTGGGTCCGCACCAGAAGCCTCCGCTGAAGGGTCTTCCCAGTTCTGCCAACTGCATCGAACCTTCCGGACAGCTCTTGTCGAAGTCCTCAGCCATGGTGTCGAGCTTGCCGACGCTGAAGGCCTCCCAGAGAAGCTGCACCAGCTCGCCATGACCGTTGCCACCGGCGGTGAAGGTCAGGTGGCAGAGGAAGGGCAGTCTGCCCTCGGCCGGCCGGGGCAGCTCTAGCATGTAGGTGCGACCCTCGCGACCATGGTAGGTGCGGTTGCAGGGCGTGCAGAGGATGGGCTCATCGCTGCCGTCGCCACAGTCGTCGATGCCGTTGCAGTAGGCGTCTATTGGCACACAGTGGCCGTCACCACAGGTCAGTTCCGCTAAGCCGCACGAGTTGGCAGCCTTGGCTGGAGAGGTGAGCAACAGCAGGCTGGCGCCCAGAAGCAGCTTCGCGAGTCGTCCGGGACCACCGCCAGCATCAGCTCGCTCCTGGAAGAGGCAGAAGAGTCTTGATGGCTGGGGTGGTTTTTGTGGTAAAGATAACATTTGGAGAGTCTTGGGGAAGTCTTAGATGACTAGAATTTTTGGGGGAAGAAGAAATTAAAAGGCAATTTTTGAGGAGTCAGAGAGAGAGAAAAAGAAAATTCAATGTAGGATCTCTGGATAGTCAGACCAAATCTGCCCCTAGTTGAAAATGCCAGATAGGTTAACTAGATAGGGGAACCATTTAGGATGTGCAGGTGAGGATACCATTTAGGACATTTAGATGAGGAAATCATCTAGGATTCCTAGATGGTAAGAATGTGTATGATTACTATATGAGAAGAAATCCTGGATGATGTAGTTTAGATAGGAATTCAAATGATTACCATGTAGGATTCTCAGACTGGTAGATCAGACTTCTAGAGGACAATTCTAGATAAGACTCCAAGTCGAACAACCATAATACAAATCTAAGATAGTTTCTTAGATGGGTAGATTAATTAGCATTTCTAGATGGCAATACTAGTTAGGGGTTTTAGATAAAAAAGAATTGTATGTAACATATCCTAGATTGGTTAATATATTATCAGCAGAATATATGCATCCAGTACCAAGTTTTAAGCTCGGTCTTTCTACTACTGATAATCTAACAATCCAAATTTTCAAATATGGTTTATAATCCCAAAACCTTTTGATCAAATATGATATATTAATGAGGTTTCCAATCCTCAAAACACAACGTTTGTTTTGCTAATTACGAGGAGGTCAAGCATCCAATTTTCCCAAGAGAATATTCGTTTTATTAAAGGATTTCATTTTCAATCACTGTGTTAAGTCGTAAAACAAGCTTTATAGCATGAAGAATAACAGGCCAGTGCTCGTTGCGACCAGTATTGCGTCTCTTAATGAGCTGTTGAGTGGCAGACTGAAGTGGAGTCGCGTTATATGTTCGTATATAATTGAATTTTATGGATTGTTTACATTATGTAAATTACACGCTGGAAACTCCAATAGCTGAGGTATCGTAAGAGGAAAGTTTGCTTCGACGTATAATAACCCAGTGAAGATTCGTTTGGTCGTTTGAAAAAACTTCAAAGCCTTTTTTCCCGTCCACTCGAGAACACCCTAAGATAATACACCTTTCGATCGTCACTTGTCCTATAGAGTAAAGTGGTGTAAGTGGCAAATAAGTAAACGTTGGGAAATATTAATAGGCCGGAACTCAGTGAGGCGTTCATAGATGGTGTCACCCTTACTTTTGTTATAAATATAAATATAGACCCTACCTAATGTTAATTACATAATAAATTCCTTTTATAATAAAAAATGTACAAAATTATCATTTTCTTATTTTTTAAAATAAGATGTAAATGCTATTCCTGTCATTGTCCAGTAGAATCAGTATAAATGGCATTCATAATAGGAGATTAATAGCTCAGAGGTAAGTGGAGAGGTTCGGAACCTTGGATTTCCGGGTTCAAATCCCATTTAGGCAAAGCATTTTTTCCACCGATTTTATGGTTGAAAAATTATTAAAAAATCATAAAAACACTAAAATGCACAAATAAAACGTTTAAACAAGCAAATAAATAAAAAAATCCCTCAGTTTCGTCGAAACTGAGGTAAATTAGGACAATCCGAACTTGGGAGACTCACCATAATAACCATTTAATTGTAGGGCATTCATATCACAAGCCATCCAGGATTTACAATTCCATGTCCTTTACGTCGATACGAGATGCAGCATCGGTCTCTATGCCTGATTGTACGCTGCAGAATTCGGAGCAGTGGAAGCACCACCCACCATTCACGTGTACTACCACTGCTGCACTTGCAACTGCTGTCGCATTCGATGACACGTGACTCGTACCAATCTGCAAATAACGCAAACGGGCGAAAAGTTGGCGACAAAAAGGCCGCCGCGGAAAAGCCTGTCGCTACGAAAATTAAGACGTCCAGTCGCAGCACCGCCCGCCGAGAAACGCGAAGGCTCGATCCGGGCGAATCGTTCGCGCAGTTCGCGGGGCATCTCTGACTTTGCACCATGCAAACAGCGTGCGGGTTTCTAGGTCAGAGGTCACTGGTACTCGCGTGAACTCTCCGAAAATCTGTTTCGCGGGCGTTGCACCCGGGATATGTGTGTACAGAAACGACCGCCAGGGGATTTCCGGACCCGGGGAAAACACGTGGAATTTCGGGGGATAATTGGGGTTAGGGGAGGGGGGGGGGGAGATTTCGGTGCGGGGCGAGCGGCGATTCAGTTCGGAAGGTTCGGGGGTGACAGTTTTCGCGCCTAAATTTGGGCGCCATATTAGTTTTGGGTGTGTAGTTGTTTATAGAGAGGTTTGGTTTTGTTTTTGTTATTTTGCGTAATTATTTTTTGGCGCCCAAATATATTGTGACCAAAATTGAGGTGGATATTTCAGAATTCGACAAAAATTCGGAAAAATTTGCGATCTGGTAGAATTTGGAAAGGAAAGGAAAGGAGAGGAAAGACCAAAGAAAAAACCGAAATTAGAATAATTTATTGATACAACAAATCGACCCTTTTCAGGGACACCAAATTTTCACACTTGGAGTACTGGAAATGTTACATATATACCTTGTTTCATAAAGAATTTTATAAAATTAACAATATCCTATTCCTACTTAAATTACTCGTAATTAAAATTTGTATAACCCTTAAATGCGGTATAAATTTTAACAAAAATATAATTACATATATGTCAAATATATTTTTACATATATTTTATGCATATTTACAAGAAATGTAAGCGATAAACTATATAAAAATATATAAAACCTATATTTTTGGAGCAAAAATTTATTTATTTGCAAATATATTTTGCGAATATATAATTTCCGTGCTGGTCCTGCATAAATATTCGCCAAAAATCATTTATTGCAAATAAAAAATCAGTCCACGTAGACTCGACATTCTCCCACTTAAATTCAACCTAAAAATTGGACCAACTCATACATTTTTCTCTCGAACTCCACGGCTCCGCGAAATTGATGAAATTATAACGACAATAAAATAAATAGAACGAGCAACGAAGACAGTCGTGTTAAATCTCATCTCGAATTTAATCAATGAAATTGCACTCGAACCAAATGATTTTTAATGCAACTCAATTATAATTGAACAGCAAATACTTCTCAATAGTTAATCCGATTATCTCGCTCGGACAGAAACCTTTTTTCCGATTCGGAAATTAAGTTTTCACGTTTCATTTACAAATAGACCACGAAAGAGAAATCAATGCACACTTTTTATAGGTTTTCTTTGGTCACGGTTTTAGTACAACCGGCTTTTGCGAAGACAATTTCGAAACCCGGTAGAAAAAGTTGATTGACGTCCATTTCTCCTCACTTTTCGCGAAGTCGAAAAAAACGCTCTTTTTCATCAGGAAAGAAATTATTCGATATCTCGCTGATGAGTATTTTAACGATCAAAGGATCGCGAATTTTTCAATAATTTTAGACTTTCAAACTAGAGTAGTCCAAGCCGAGTAAAAACAGAATTCGTCGATACTCGTTTCTCTTCGAGTAATTTGGTTTTAAATAACATTTTAAATTTAAATTCGGCAATGTAAAACAATGTAAGAAAATTTTAAGTTAAAAATGATTTTTCTGAATGAAAAAAGCCTAATAAAAAGAGAAATACATTCCCAACATATTCCCGATATATTCCCAACATTTTTCCGATATATCGCAATAATTAGAAATATATTCCAAATATATTGCAAAAATTAAGAATATATTTGGAATATATTGGAAATAGATTGGTAATTTATTAGGAATATATTGGGAATATATTAGGAATATATTGGGAATATATTAGGAATATTTTGGGAATATATTGGGATTATATTGAAAATATATCAGGAATATATTGGAAACATATGTTTGCTATATGACCAATATATTCCTACTTTATCCAGGGAAGAAGTGAACCAAGATTTTTTCCAGACCATTTGGCATACATTTTTTTCACTTGGATGCCCAAGATAGATAACAATCCCTTTTAATCGAACGCAATAGCCCTTATAATTTAAAAAGCTTCGACTTTTATCATTCGCATCTTTTGCTTTCAATTAACGTTTTTTCATTGAGTGGAAAGCATCTGTTAAATATTACGCCTTGCGCATTATTACTTCACTCCTTTCTTATTCCTGCTTCCTATAAAAGTATCATGATATTCTAAAGCAGAGGCAGATAAACCATTATCTCTGCTCCTTTTATTTTTGGCGCGTTTGTGTTATGTATCAATAACCCTATTAATAAATCAATAACTGTATAAATACTTTTTCTGGCCAATTTAAGGCGAGTCAGTCTATTATTTAATATTTATTTATTAAACAATGTTTATTGATTTAAACTTATTTTTATTAATTTCATTTTAAGCTAAGATTTTCAGTGAAACATATTTGCAGGGCAAACATTATAATAATTATCCGAAATAATATTGCAATGTAATTATTACATTGCAATTTAATTAATAACGAAATATAATTGAATTCGTTTAATTAAATGCATTTAATGTATTTAATTGTAAAGTCAATTTATTTAATTTTTTAATTTGTGTAAATACAGTTTAATCTATTTTTTGCTCTCTTATAAATGCAATTATTGGAAAGGAAATTCGGAAATTAATTTAAAAATGGAGGTGGATTCATTTAGACAGTTCTTTTGAAAATAAATACTTTTTAAATCGACATTTCTTCAAATACATTAAGCAAGTTAAAAAGACTCTTCCTCTTTTAAAGCAACCTGAAGCAGTTTTTGCAAACCTTCCTATTCATCTTTTTCTCGCCGGTTCTGCTCGTCGGATCTTTTTTAACAGTGTTCTAAATGTTTATCTGCTATAAATGGAGACTGAAATTACTATTGGAACAAATAAGCTGTGCATCTGGCAGAGCCAATAAATTGCATGTTCCACCCCTTAAAGTAAAAAAGTGTTTATAAATATTTGATAATGCAGGGCAGTACGTAAAGTGCAAAGTATCACGTTTGGTAGAAGATTTATAAAATTGCAATTTCAACCATGTTTGGAAATTTTCTACCGAAGTGAATCACGACATGTGCAACGTATACAAAATGTGTAATATTTTTACATTTACATTTAATCAATCTAAAATGTGAGATTTTTAAGTACGTCCAATTTCCTAATGTAGAAACATTTTTGTAGCATCGAAAAGAGGAATTTTCTAGTGTATTACATTTAATTAAGCAATTTAAGCAAATGGCAACGGTTTGGCAAAAAAATGTTTAGGGTTCGAAAAATCAAAAAATTGTTAACTATTAAATAATCTATAATTTTATCAGTAAATTTATTCCCAATAAATAAAAAATATATATATACCCAATATATTTCCCATATATTCCCAATACATTCCTAATATATTTCCAATATATTCCCAATTTTTGCAAAATATTGGGAATATATTTCTAATTGCTGAATGCATTGGAAATGTATTGTGAATATATTGCGAATATATCGGGAATATTTTGGGAATA
>JABFPB010005652.1:0-13008 GCA_022817645.1 Ceratoteleas bidentatus
ATATCAATTGTTTTATTCATTCTATCCGTTTTCACTATAGAATTATTAAAACAATTATTAAATGCTCATTCTATCTCCTTCTAACATGTTCTAATTACCCGAAGACCCCTAATTCTGTTTTTGTGACAAAGAATTTAAAACAATTTGTTAAAATTTATGAGACAAAATAATATTATCACTAGAATATAGATTAAATGAGTTTCATAAATTAAGGAACTCCTTTACACTGAGAAAAATGTTTCATGAAATATTAATGAAATCCTTTTATACATTACTGAACAGTAAACAAGGGATAATTCCACTGAGCCCGTCAAATTTCATTCATAGTTACAGAAGTATTAGAAAATAAAGTATACACATTTTCTGAGCAGTAAAAATTGTATTTGTGCATATTAAAGTTTCCATAACATCAAATATTATTAATAAACGATAATTAAACAATTGTTGGTAAGTAAGTTGATAAAACTGTCTTTATTCTATATTTAATGTTTACTGCTGAGTTCAGTCATTTTTCCACCACACAATATACGGACATTTTACTGAACTGTACATTATAATGTATCAGATACAATGATTTTATCCCTTCGTTTACCGTATTGTTCAGTACTTTTTCACATAAAATTTGTAATTTTTCACCGATAATTTTTCTCAGTGTAGAGATATTACGATTCTTAAATACATTGTTTTATTTGCAATGAATTCATTTTTCTAAATGTATAACGTCTTTAATTATTTAAACTGTGGCCGGCGCGCGTAAAATTCAAATTCTCAGGCAGTGCGCTGCGATGGAAAGAAAGTGACGACGATTTAATGGCCCAGCTCTATTTAGGCGACTCAATCAAGAGCATTAGCGTCGCGCGCCGACTCCCGATAAATCTCATCCGGGTGCGGACCGGCGCACCTGTTGTGCGCGCGTGCGACGGGAATTAGAGCGCCGAGGGCAGACCGAAAATTTGCATTATTCAATGAAAAAATGATTAAACATTCACAGGGGATTCGATTGCCGAACGGTTCGCCCGTTTTCGCGTTCCTCGTGGAATCGAGTTAGTGCTACTTTTTTCTCCTCGTCGAGTTTTCATCAACTTTCGGTTATCTGGCTGCTTTTCTAACATTTTCACGAATAGGATCGAATGATTTGGAAATTCATTTTTGCTGCTTTTAAATTGATTAGCAAGAGTTTGGTAGTAAAGTCAAATAGAATAGAACTGGAAAAAATCAGTTTTCATACATTTTGAAGAAAAGACATTTAAAATAATTTCAGTAAGCTTGAAAGAAAAAACCTTAACTTGTTTTAAAAAGTTAAGGTATTGCATTTTCATTTTTATTTCATTTTCTACTTTTGTTTCTTTGGGGAAATAGAAGAGGAGAATGAAGCAAGAATTCTCTTTTCCTCAGTGGAGTGGATAAAGCAAGTAGAAATAATAATCGTAAAGGTAAACAAAATTTACCGGCGAGGAGGGCGCGGGCGATTTTTATAGCGTCGCGGGAACAACACTTCTGGGGATTCGAGACGGAAAAAGATATTAACATTGTCGCGCAAAAAGCCGAGTCAAGTGGTCGCGCGGTCTTAGTTGCAATCGCTTTTGCGGTCGGATTTTGAGCGAAAAAATTGCTGAGAGCCTTAATCCTATTGCGAACGCTTTGTGCCGGAAAAATTCGATGGGAAATAATCAGCGATCAACAGGGCAGGCCGAGAGGGAAGCGGGAAATGATTGATCGGATATTATTAGTGCAGACAGAAGTTGGATGGGAGCTAATAGGCGGAGCAAATTGGGCGGTGAAAATATTGAAACGGTAGCGTCCAAATAAAACTTGTTTTCAGTTTTCATGAAAATTTAGACAGTATGAATCACTGCCTAAATTTCAATATGTTCAATTTCCAGTATGTTTTTCATCCAGTGTAATGCTATGAAAAATTAATAAAACATTATGACATTAATATGATCATATTTTCACTTGGCATCCTAAATATATGGGAACTATCTTAAATACTTTTGTGTAATTAAATTTTGAAAGCTTATACTCTTTGTATACAGTTAATTGTGGAGAGATTATTTGAGCATGAAGAATAATAAAACAAAAGTTGAGAAAAAATTAAATGTTGACAATAAAAAATATTATATAATGTTTTATATCAGGAAACTGTTTTGCTTTTAGTTTAAAATGAACCAAAAAACAAAAATACAGTAAGATGTTGTTATGATACGCTGAAAAAGTACAATTATAATTTTAGAGAAAATTATTCAGTGGAGTTGATTTGTTGCCAAATGAAGAACTGTTTGAATAAGAAATACTCGATTTATATTGTTCATATATGTCATTTATTTTCCATTATTCATTAATTTAACTATTGAGTGTAACTAAACTGTGTACATACAATATTCAAAATCTACAAAAAAACGGCATAAAGAATATCATTGAACTAATTTTCCAATGCCGTCGATTGAAATTCAGCATATTTAACCTTAATTTACTGTGAAATAACTTTGTAATCTTAACACATTTAAAAATAAAAACACTAACTTAATTTCAAAAAGAAAAAAACGTGCACTTATTCAAATAAGTGTATATGCGCTTAAAATAAGTGAATATTCACTTATTAAGAAATGCATAACCCTTATTTTGTTAAGTGCATGACTTTTCACTTATAATAAGTGAATTCTCATTTATTGAAATTTAGAGAGTATTCTAACTAAATTTGAGAACATCAATTGATTAGTTTTTATCACTTCTAAATCACAACACGAATACAAAGTCAAACTCCCGCAACGATTGTTTCGTTCCAAGAATTCCACTAAAATTCATTGCCATCGGAAATATCCTACTTTCCATGAAGCTTTCGTAATGAACTTTTCAAAAATAAATCGCTTAAAATAAACTATCAAATTATTTCTTCTCCCGATTCTATTCCCTAAACTTTCAATTTCCACTTAAAAGCGCCGTCGGATTATTAATAATCAACTGTCCCGGCGAAAATTAGAATGACAAACGATATTTAATTGACTCGCGTCTAGGTCAGTGGAATAAGTGTGGCGCGTGATGAGCCGAAGGCAATTGCGCGCGATTTGAAATGTGTCTGGATGAAAGTTTGATTGAATTACCGGTCGAATTAACGAGACGGCGGCGGACATTAAAATAACAATGCGAACGCAACTGTCGGGTCGCCGAAATGCGATACCGAAACGCGTGCGGGAGGGGGCGCCACTGAACGTTGTGTGCATTGTTAATGATTATGTTTAGTAAGCCAGTTTCGACGCGAAGGGTGGCACGGTTCACCCCGAATTCGCCCGATCGATCCGCACGATTGTTATTTCGGATTCGGAAATAGATTTACAGGCGGTTCGTTGTCGGTTATTAATGCGCGACTTTGAAATAATGATGCTACCATACGGGCTGACGTAACTGGCCTGTTTCACTTGATTTTTTACGTTCACTAATTCATCGTTACTGTTGCAACACAACTGGTATCGAAGTTTGTCGTTTTAAAAGAGTGATTTGAATATTAAGTTTTATTTATTTTAATATATTTTCTGGCAGTTATTTAAAATGACAACGAAATAAAATTGTAGTTAAGACAATCGGTGGTTTAAAATTAAATTGATCGTTTTTAAAGTAGTATTCATTTTAATAAATATTTATATAAATGAAGTTTAGTAAAAATATAGATATTTGAATGTAAGAGAAACACATTTTTTAGATGCAGAAATATTTAAAAATTCGAAAAAGATTAACAATTTTTTTTTGATTTTTTAGACTCGAAAAAGAAAACGTTTTTACAACATTTCTATGCATTTCACGTCGACGGAACTTATCTTTGCATTTTTATTAAAAACGACGAAAAAATATTGCACGTCGCAAGAAACGTGGAAACGCGCGTTTTTATTGTCCGAGGCTTACGGTTTTTACAGCCGTGCAAAGGAGTCTATTTATTATTCCGGCGACGTCAACCATTGACACGAATCGCGGATATCGCGACAAATTTACGACGAATGGTGAAATTGTTATGTAAAAGACTTGATAAAATCCGACCCGTGTTCGCCACTAAAACCCTACACTTCGCGGATATTTCCGTTATTCAAATCGCCGAAAGAACGCATCAGAGAATCGATAGACTATCTCCAGGCGACTTTGAAAACAGGCAATTAGCGGCCGTAATCGACGCCTTCCTAAAATGGTATCGGCGTTTTATCCACTAAGGTCAATGCGAGTCGAGGTTTCACTACTTTCGGTGCATTTTAAAATGTATTTTCGACTGAAAATTCAGTTAATCGATCTCCACTAATAAATTTAAGCGCGATGATTAAAGAATTATGATATATCTTGACTGATTTTCGTCAATGGACCAAGGTTATTTAAATGCTTTGAATTTAAATGGAATTTTTCAGTTTTCGCCTTGTTTCGCGTATTTATATTTTAGCGAAAAATTGCTTGGCATTAATTCCAGCAAAGGACAGCGAAATTATTTATCCGTATGCGCGTAATAATATCAACTCGGTCAGACCGAACTGCGGATTAATTGTAATTCTCGCGACTATGTTCTGCAGCGACGCAGACGTGGTTTTAAAAAAATCAGATCTGTTAAATGAGACAGCGAAAGTCAATAAAAAATTGCAAAAACCACTTCGTCAATGAAACAAAGCCGAATAAATTGCTTTCGTCGGAAAATCTGGAGACCCGTTTTTTATCGCTGCGGTTTTTTATATCCAAACTACGTTACTCGGTTTAAAACAATTTCCAAATGAAAAATTACTAAAATTGCGGCGAAAACGAATTGCAATCGTTGATGAAGACAACGAGAGGCGGAAAAATTTCGGACATTTCGAATGAGGGATCGCGAGACGATGAAATGCGATATTCGTAATTCGCGATAATCGCGCCCGAGCAATTTGCATCTTAATGCTCTTGTCCGGAAGAGAGGCGGCGTTCTCGGAGCTTCGCAATTAAAAAACTTAATTGCAAAAACATTATCCCGCGAAACACGCGACTTCTGTCGCCGCGAAAATTAATTCCCGCGGGGATCGCGTCGAAAGCGCGCTTTTCCAAAAAGCGACGTTTAATCTGAGCGGATGCCACCTGATTCGACTATAATGAGATTAATCTCACTTTAAAAACATGAATTCTACATTCCAATGTGAACATCAGTCAATTTTAAATAGGCGAGCAAAATTAATCATAGAAAAAAGCAAAATAAAAAAATAGAGATTTTTAAAATTAATTTTTATTATTTTTTATTAATTTATAAAAACATATTTTTTAGCTGAAAAATCTTTGAATTTCATATACTTTTATATGAAAAAAGTATAAAAAAAAAGTTTTTCTTTGAAAAAATTCAGCAAAAATTATAATTAAAATGAAAGTATAGATTATAAGGAGATGATGTAGTTTCTGCGGTATTATATGTTAAATCAAGCAGTGAAATAATAAGGAATCAAAATTTGTCAGTGCATGTAAAATGCAGAAATTGAAGCAACAGGTAAACAAAATAAATGTGCATAACATGTTAATGGGTAAAAACAAAGCGATTAGCTGTTAATTATTGGCTAAGCGGTTCAATAAACGCAACTTAATCGGAAGAAAGAAAGTGATGGTTTTAATGAAGCTGATGCGTGTAATATTTACATGTGAAATTAAATCAATCAGCGCAGCGGTTCGACGCTGAGGGCTTTTATTATAAGCTGCTTACAATTGTTGCTCGTGTAAATATTTATCGAACACCTCGTAATACACGCCGCAGTCGCTCGCGGTGAATTAATATTTGCGTTATTTAAAAAGTGTTTTACTGCCGGGAATAATAGAGCTCGCCGTGTGGTTTCAGATTTCGCGTGATAAGGCGCATAATTCACGTGTTTTGCGAAATACGAATTCCCAGGAAAAATAATTTACATAACTCGCAAACGTAGGAAATATGAAGAGTTTCTTGATGGGCGATACGCGAGATGCAATTAGTGATAAACTGTCGGACGAAGGTGGTTTTTTAAAGTTCATCGGTCGTTAATTTTTTGTCGGCAAAAATTCGTTTATTTTTCAATTAGAATTGTCTGCGTTTTTGAAATGCTTAAAAATCAAGCTTCCAAGTCTTTTGTTTGTTTTTGATTCAGTAGCTTTAATATTAAATATTTTATTTAAAAAAATTCAGATATATAAAATGTGTTTTTATAATTTCATTTTGGTTGTGTTGGTTGATCAATTGCACATTTATTTTTTTTTATTTGATAATAAAATCTTATTTTTTGGAATTATAACAAATTTGACATAATTATAACATAAGCGGCTCATAGTTTGGAATTTAGGCAATGTGGAATAGTTTCAGCATGGCGAAGAACGTCGTCGCTAATTGGGTTATCGTCGCCAGTTTCCCGCGTCATTGGGGAAACAAGTTTGACTGAGATTTGAGCGCGACACGTCATCACGTTGTCCCCGTAAAGTCGCGATATTGATTTGCATTCCGCGTGAAACATCCGATCGCGGAAATGCGTTTGTTTGCAATAGATAAATAAACCTGATAACGAAAACGCGATTGCAAAGGAGACAAAATCAAAATCTGTCGGAAATGTTTTTGCAATGTGGTTTTATTTGATTAACAGATACCAATTTAAGAAATTGCAAAGATGAGAAGAGCACAGCTTTTTAACTCGTTTGAGGAAACCTAGGATTTTGGGTGAAATCTGTTCACATTAACGTGTTTAGAAGTATGAAATCCTTTAATTTGAGTATAAATGTGATAATGTTTGGAGTATTTTTGAAATTGAATTGAGTTTTTTTATATTCAGATTTTTGAAAAACGTTGTTACTTTTTACAGTACTACAAATTAAACTAAGTTTTATAACGCAATTCAAGTATTTTTCATTTAAAAAATAATGTTGTATTTTTTATTCCAAAAATCACTGAAATTTCTCATATAGTATATTAAGCAAATTCATAATTTGAAAATCTTCCGAATGCAGGTATATTCTAAACGTTTTTAACGATTTCAACCTAAACTGTTGCACAATTATTTTCTCATTATTTTCCTTTCCATCCCGTTTATGAAACCTTCGCAATCGTAACATTTTATTCGTCAGTTTCCCTCTCCCCTCATCCCTCGTCAAAAATAGAACACCGTAGTTTTGATCGGCACAGTCGAACTATAAACTTCCTCCTCATTCTTACCCAAATGGCGCATTGAAACGAGCGAAAAACCGTCTCGCGTGTTGTACGATCATTTTCATCGCGAATCTCGTCCGAAATGTCAGAAGTCGTCGCTGCGGCATTCCGCGAAAAATCGGCGGTTCGATTTTCGCGCCGAATACCCAAACCAAACGGCACTTCGCACGATTTCAACTGAAATCGTGCGAATCACCTTTCTCTAATGATATCGATGCGTCATTGCGATATCACATCGATATCACAGCGATATCACAGTAGTATCACAGGGATATCGCCTTGATATCAATCGATATCACCGCGACATTTGTAGTTTCATGGATATCACTAAATAGTAACTCCCTTATAATCTGGAAATTTACCATTCCGGTTGTAAAGTTTAAAAATCGGAAGAATTAAAATGTGTAGAAAATGTTTTTCCTACATTAAATTTTAAACATTAAATAAATGTTTTACAACATTTGGAACGTTTGTAGAAAAAGGAAAAAGTGAGGTTATGTCGACTATTTTCACCGAAACTGAATGTTTTCGCTCTTCAAAGGGAATTTCTTTTATAATAAGAACTGATATTCTTGCGAGAGGACGATTTTTGTTCATTGCGAGAATCGATTGGTTGGATCGGGGGAATCGATCTGTGCCAAGGATAGCGCGAGGAACTCGGCTGTTCCTGAATGATGTACGACAGGGCGGCCTAGACCTGATCTCCGCTGACCTACACCTTCTCTTTTTCTTATCCTGTCGGCTTTTTGCTCGGCGGCGCGTTATTTAAATGCCGCTCATTTGAATAACCGCCGCTGGTGAATCACGCGTTTCGTTAATCGTTCGTCGCTCGATAACACGCCATTAATATTTAGCGCCGGGTCAATCAACACAACGGTTTATGTCAGCGTTGCATTTCGCAATTTGTGTGATTTGTGTCTTCTCAATCAAGTAGACTTTTCATTTAATAAATTTCGCATTCGGGTATTTTTTATTTAAATTGAGACCGTAGGTGAAATGAGCTGTCATTTTCATAAGAATTTTTACAATATAAAATCGGGTGAGACATTATCATTGGAAATAATTTAGGGATTTTATGAAAAATTGCAGTTGATATCGATAAAAACATTGAAAACTAAAATTTTCAAAATGCGAACTTTCAAAATGTTCAGTTTAATTTAATGTTTGACTAAAATTGACATCGAAAACTCAGTTTGCGTTTTTTTAATGTCACCAAGTGAATTGGAATAATTGTTCAATTTGTCACTTTTACAATTCAAATTTGTTTACTTGAATTTGAATTATTAACTGTAGCTTAGTATCTAATTTTGTTGAAGTTGTTGTAAAAAAACCCATCGGGCTTTTCATTTGTTCATTCGATTTGCAACTGTCTACGTAACAAAGTGACAAAATGACGTCGTTATGCAAATATTGTATCACGTTCAGGTGCGGCAGACACAGCAACACTCGTGAAATCGAACCAGTTTTCTAATTGAAATAATGTTGAACGCCATCTGGAAATGCGATCCGCGCGGCAAACGATTCGCTATTTACAGAGCGATGTACTTCATTATTGCTTTATTGTTCGCCGACGGTGAAATACTACGTCGAGCAAGGCGGAATTCCGTCCTCGTTTCACCCGACGGTTTTGTTCAATGAAATTCGTTTTGACTAATCTGCGTCCCGATTCGATTCGCGATCAAATATTGAGTCTTTTGCAACAAGCCGCGAAAAAACCGAATCATCCGATAAATGTACCATTTTACGAGTGTTTCTTTTTGGAATCCAAAGGTGCATCTTTGAAAAAAAGTGGCCGTGTGAAAAACTGGTTCACCATCGCAACAAGGAGAAGAAGTCTAATCGACAGACTGGAACGCTGTTTTCTTTTTCTTTTACTCTGCATTGTTTTATCATGCCAAAGACATCGCTAGTTTTATTGAGCATGTATTATAACATTCTACGATGGTAAAATTGCTGCGGATTGTGTTTTTTGCTAGAGGTTCTTGTCTCTCAGACTGATTAGAAAGAGAGTGTAGATGTTTAATAGAAAGTCATTTCGTATAGTCGACGGAAGTGTACGCGTTGTAAAATGCCTCCATGTAATTTTCGTTGCGTTTAACGCGGCGTTTATGTAATGTTAACCAATCTACTCCCATTCGAGTAATGAAACGTGTAATTAGAGCTGCATGAATTAATCGACGACAAGTCCGGGAAAAATTGCCACCTCGATTACGACCTTTTCGGGTTAATTGTGTTCTGTAACTGGGAATCTGAACGTTTTGCTATCATAAGTGATAACAAAAATTATGTAAAAATCAAAAAGTTATGTTTTTTGAGGAACATTAAAATGTATCTTACTCCTTGAAAAAAAAAAAAATTCTCACTCCGAAATTTCATTGAATTCTCTTTGATTTGACTTTACGGGAGAATACCTAAAAGGATTTCTCATTTCAAACATAATGATTTAGACCATAAACCAGTAAAAGATTATTTTTAAAACGGAGGTTCTAAATGTTTACTAAAAATTATTTGTATAAAAACTGATTTAAACGATCGTTTTTATCTTTTTCTATTCCCTACATTTCGAATAAAAGAGTGACCGAAAATGACGGAAAACAAGTCAGGCTGCACAGTTCGAAGTTGCTTTTTGTTGGGCTAAAATCGCTAATAAACTGTGAAAAGTGAATGACTACTCACCTATGTACAACATTAGCAAGGAGATCGTTATGACGCAATTTATAATCCACGTCGACTTTTTGGTAGTTGACGGTGAGGGTGCCGGCTCTGATGCATCGCTCGTACTCTTCCGCGGGATGTGCCCGGAATTCCCTGGCGAACACCTCGAGGATTTTTTCGCCAACCCATCGGCCTTTGGTGAACGTCGTGAAGGTGAAGTAATACGGGTAAACTTTTCGGAGACCTGAAACACGACATTCCAAATGACGTCAACTGCAGCATACATTTGTTTCGATTTTTGGCACAGAAAAGAGTCATAAAATTGAAATTTTACCGAAAATGTGAAATTATAAAAACCCTATTTCTCAATTTTTTTCATGATGACTGAAAATGTGTCTATTGTTAAAAGAAGAAAAATTATATAATATTTCAAACATTAATTTTATTAGTCAATGTTTGTAATAAAAACGTTTTGAGGCGTCTCAAACAGTTTTTCTCGTTATATATATCGATCGAAATTGATAGCGAAACCTAAAAATATAATTTGCCAAATTGTAGGTTGTGCATTTGACGTTTCAAAACCTTATTAAAATTCCGACAGATTTGCAAACGTTGCAAAACTTCAAAGCGATACTTAGACAATAAATGAAATTAGCGACACACACTTCTTGCGTTTGAACTTCTTGCGGGGATTAATCGCGTCGAACCATCGCTTTGGCATGGCGAAAACATAAATAAATGACTCAATTATAACAAACACACTCGGTGGCAGCGCGACCCAAATTTCGCAGCGCATTGGACAATACGTCGAAGTTGTCGTGACGGCACGCAAGGGCCTAAGTTATCTCGCTCGTTTATCTTGCGTAAAGTTTGCGATTCAAATATTCATCGAATGGGATATTGATTGAGATTTGACGAGTCCGTCAAATCCGCTGTAACAGTGAGTTTGCACGAGCCGCGATTATTTGTCCTAATTAAATCACTTAGCTGAAGGTAGAACGGAGCCAATCGGCGAAGTTTACTCTTCATTAGATCGCGTTTTCATTCAATGAACATGGAAAATGGATAAAATGCTGCTTGTGAGGCAGGTTTTTGATTTTTTATGTTAATAGTTGGGTACGTTTTTTTAATGGGAGATTGTATTATAAATTAGATTTATGATACATTTTTTAATAAAAGAGTGGACAATAAAAAGGATCTTTTACACTTAGAAAAATCGTAGTTGATTTAACTACATTTTCAGTTAAGTATAGGTAAATACGTTTCGTAGTTGAGTCAACTACGGCAATATTTGTTTTAACGAAAAATTGGTAAGGATACTAATTTTCAGTTATTTTAAACAAAACTCGGCGTTTATTTAAACAGTTCTATTGAACTACACTGTAAACCCCAAAGTGTGAAATTACATATTATGATGTGTAATTCTAAAACAAAATTATACAGCGTAGTGTAATTTTACAAAAAACATGTAAAAGTACACATTGTACTTTGTAATTTTACTTAAAAACTGTAAAAATACACATTATGCTGTATAATTTTACACTCGTTTACAACGTGGGTTACAACGCTATCGTTTACAACGCTACATTTTAACGAATGTAGTTGCTATCACTGAATGTTTTTCTGTAAGTGCAGGTTTTTTAATGATATAAATCGTCGATTGCGATGAAGGTCCCAATTTAAGGTCCCAAGATAGTAACAATTTTCCTTTTTTTGCATAAAAAATATTTCCAATCTTTGAAACAAGGTAACAAATTCGTTACCTTGTGTCGCGGGAGTGAAATATTCACTCCATATAGAGTTCCAGCAAGTCCAATCTTTGACGATGGCAAAAACTAATCGGTGTTAAATTATGGTGTGAAATGCGCTACAATGCATGTGCGTAGTAGACAAAATGACTCCGCGCGGTGTGAATGTTCATTTCGTTACTGTTACACTCGCACCATAACCTCAAACTCCGTGAATGTTTTACCGTGTAAGCATTGTAAATATTTCGAATATGTCAAATAATTAAAATTATTCCCTAATTTGGATATGGTATTTGAGATATTTACCTTTCATGAACAATTCTTCCTTACGATAATTTCCAGAAGAATATTATTGTTCACTGTGAAAACTCAAATTGGACAAAAATTTGAAAATTCCCAAATTTAGACAAATATTTCTCTAATTTAATCTTTTTTCCGGAAAATAAGTTTCTCGTTGTGAACTCTGAATGTTAATGTACTTTCTCAAATCGACAAGTTATAATTACACTTGTTGATCGTTCGATACCATCCGTTTCTCGACGTGCAATTAGTGAACAACTGGATCGCGAAAAAAGGTCGCGCGAAAATACAAAATGACATTCCGTGCCTTAATTATACGATATACTTGGTGTCGAGCGCGCGCCGTTATCGTCCGGACTCGCGTTGGATGCCATCCAATGAGTGTGTTCGCAATTAATCACGGGCGGTGAATAATGTTCCAAGTTGCATTTTTTTATTCCTCCCTTCCCCGCGTCGAAACGCATCTGTCCGAAATGTGAATATGAGTCGCCGGTTTTGCGGCTTTTTGCGCTTCTTCGACGCGAATAAGATAATTCCGGCTATCGAAGCTCGTCATTAATATTGCTAGTTGGAAGGGGTTCCTCGTTTCGTTATGATATTCGATTCGGTAGTTTTTGCGACGTTTGTCATGCGAGTTTTCATTCCGTTTTTGTGAACACGAGTTTTTGTGTTGACGTGATTTCGTTTTCGTTGATGTGATTTAACAACTTTTTGAGACATTTTGCACCTCACTGGGAAAATTGAAATTGGAGATGTTTGGTCTCATTTTATCGGTCGCGTGGTATTTGTGCAATGGAAGTTATGCAGGTTGATTGCTGGAATTTCGTAAAAATGTTAAACATTGTCAAAGTGCGAATGTTGGAAAATGTATACACTGAGGAAAAGTGTACTGGAATTGCCAACGAAAAGTGTAGACCGATACAGTTGTGGCGGAAGACTATTCTTCTTATCGACAAAAATTTCAACGTATCCAATGTACTTTTCTTAAATGCAACTTCACTGTATTTTGTGATTAAGGCCATGTCTCAAGCGAAGAGCAAGTTCGAATCGGCGGTTAGGCGCGAAAGCAATGTTTCGTTAATAAAAACAAAAAGTAGTGATCAAATGTTGATTTGCGGACCATAGCGAGATTCTGTGTGAAAATCCACGTGTTATGAACTA
>JABFPB010005653.1:0-13025 GCA_022817645.1 Ceratoteleas bidentatus
CAATCAAAAGTGGTAGATGAATGGAAAGCATCTCGTTTTCTGTTCATCTACCACTTTTGATTGGTTGTGCTTAATCGCCGCCATTATATCACCAAATCCTGCGAGTCCCAATTGCTACTGAACTAGTGTCAGCGAGGAAATATATTTGTAATATTGACAATATATTCATAATATGCTATCTTTGCGAACGTTCGCGAAGACCGTATATACGTAGCTCGAGTTTATGTAAATATTTTGATTTCTACAATACGGAATTTGTTCAAACTTAGTATAGTTATTACTTAAACCTTAAGGAACAACTTCCTCGCTGACATTAGCGTCAATAGTTTCATTGACAAAAAACCCAGACGTAATAATCAAACCACGTAGGCACGATTTCCTGACATTAAGGGCGTCAAGCGCTAATCCCATTATTCCATGGGGCTCCACAGTTCTACCCATGCTGGCTTTTGCGATGATTTATTGGCCTAATTGTGACCTAAAAAAGACAAATTAATTAAATCAATTTAAGACAGATTTGCATTGATTTTCAATGGAAAACATAATGTGAAGAAGGAAATATAATGTGACAAATGAGGATATACGCAATAATAATTATTAATATACCTCCAATGATATGATAATTCCAATCTTTACATTTTTCATCTGACAAGGTTCACGTAATCTCTCAGTTCGAATGCTGGATTAATCAGTTTTACCCCACGGACGTGATAATTTTTATCCCACAACTGTAATATTTATTTTACAAAATATTACGCAAACAAAAATTTCACCATGCATGCAATGCAGTATATAAAATATACATTTTTTTCATGTATATTTACATTCATGTATCGTACTTTTTTTATGAAAATTGTATTTTGTATCAGTAGTTGAAATGAAAAGTACAAGAATGTTTACCAATTTATTTAGTATATAAATTTTTGGTTTTATATGTTATTTATTAGTTGATCATTTTGACTCCAAATTTTAACATTCATCATTTTTATGCCAGTTCACTGAAAGTAATTTTAGGTTTCTACTTATGGAAAACAATTTTCGTGCATAAAACGAGAGAAACAAATTAACGTTTACTTGTATCAGGAAAACGGTTAGCTGAATCAGCTAAACTGTGGACTTGTACTATGTTTTTTTTATTTACTTGCCTGTAACTCAGTTAAACGTTTACTCGAATGAGGAAACTTTTATTTCCATGTACAGTATACATTTGGCAGTATAAACTAATTTAGGCGCAGCTCAGTGTTATCTGTAGATAAAATATCTAAGGACTCAAAAAATCTGTTGTCCTTAGTACATTTAATTAGTGTAATAATAACTAACGCAAAAATTTAAGTTATTTTTTTTCAAATCGTGCGAAGGGAAGTTGATTTCCCTGAGAGAATTACATCTGGAAGTGATTCAACTGGTCAGGTTTAAATATATCAATTTGCTAAACAATAGACACCTTTGTTTACTAAAGTGTAAGTAGCATTGTAACTTGATTGTGAACAAACGTCTCTATGCTGTTATAACAAATTGATTTATTTGCACTCTGAGTAGGCGAATCGCATTCAAATTTATTGAGGAACAACACGACCTAAGCCAAAACCAATTATATTGATAATTAAATATTTGCTTTAATGTTAATTGTCCCTTTATGAACAATAATATTTTATTAACTTAAAATGACGCGTTCAGTTTTATATTATAAAAAAACGATTTATTTTAAGGAAAATACATATAACAACATTGACCCTGATAGAACAAGATATATATTGTACATATATTAGATGGACATTCATACATAAAATAGATATATACATATAATATACGTATATTATACATATATTAGATATATGTCAAATTGATGTTCTATCTGGGATGTCTGTCAGAAAGTACGCATAATATTAAGCTGATTAACATACTATTCACGCGAAATCCATCAACAACAAAAAGTTTGCAATTTATCTCGCAATTTTATAAGTTAATTTATTTTCCACGAATTTGTGTGAATTTGCATACACCTAATTATCAAGCACCTTGTTCGAATATTTACTTTACTCAAATTACGAACAAAAATAATGAAAATTAATTCCGCTATAAATGGGTGGAGTTCCGGAATGCGGGTCATCGCGAGGGGCAAAGACAAATGTGACCCATCGTCCCTAATACTCTTTTCAGGCTTCGTACGAAATTGATACAAAACAGCCCCCAACTTTGTCCAAGCTAGTTTTTAATAAAAAACAACGTAATTCCACGTCTCGTTTCACGATCTGCTAATCTGATTACTCATGTCAAGTCCGAACGCTTCTACATGGATTTCCGCCTAATCCCGACCTGATCCGTTCGGTTTGTAAACGAGATAGAGGGAGATTAATTGCGGCAAACAGTGCCACCGTTGCTGCGCGTCACTTACTCAGGAAGAACGCGTACGACGCTGAGTGGCAGATGAACTTGACGAAAGGTTTCTTCATGAACAACCCCATTTGTGACTGCGGTGACATCATGTACATGGAGCTGTAGACGGGGAACATTGCACCAAGCTTTCCCACCTCTATCAGCTGGCCCACCATGCTCAGTCTCCGGAACCCGGGTAATCCGTCGTACCAGATTGCCGCCAGCAATTGTTGCACGTTCGGATGGGCTACGAACTGCAACGAAACAGCTGGTCATGCACATTCATGCACTGTTAAAAATTAGGTGTTAAAAAAGTGTTAAAGTGTGAAATTTTCACTCCAAATTGGCGTCTAGACTATTACACACCAAAGATATTCACACTGAAGAAAGTATGAAATCCCTTGATTTTTCTAATAATTGAAACATCTTGGTTCTTAATTTCCATTTGTTATAAATCATAAAACTTGATTAGAAAAAAAAACGTAGGAATATTTTTCTACACATATAAACAAACAAACCTTATTTTTAGAAAAAGCGTTCTAACCTCTAAATATTTACTTCAAAAACGATTGACACAAAAAATGCAAGATACACTCCATTGACCGCACTCTCAATAATATTATTTTTGGTTCAAGAGAATTCAAAGCCAAAAATAATATCATCTTAACTTATATATAGCTATTTACATAATCTCATAAGAGAGTGAATTTATTGTTGTTCATTTTGTTAGTTTTTATTATTGTTTGAAATCGTATAGAACTTAACACTTTCTTAAGTGTTAATTTCTAAGTGAAATTAACACTTAATTACACTTAATGTTACTTAATGTAACACTTAATGTTAATTTCTTAAGTGAAAATCTTAAAAGGGCATTACATTTTTTATTATTTCAAGCATTTTATTTTAAGAATGTTGGGTGATTTTCTTATTTCTGCTCTTAAAATAAAATACATATTTATCCAGTCCAGAGGATAAGTAATTCATTTCTTTTAAGATGTAGGTTTGATCAGGTTTGAAATCAAAACTAACAAATATTTTCAAAAGTTTTTTCCAAGGTTTTAGCCTGACTGTCTAAAATTATGTAAAATATCATTAAACAATTTATTAAATAATAACGAAACTATAAACACTTGGTAATATGCACAATTTTTTCCTGAGGTAAGATGGAGTAAAATGATCAAAATGGGCAGACATTATTACACTTTTTCTTCTAAGAAAAAATGTGATGTAATGTAAAGCACAATGAAAGATAGATAACAATTCTTAATCGTGTTTTAAAATTGAATCTGTGAATAAGCTGGCAATTACTGTGTATATATAACATTGACTAACGAAATCTGTAACTAAAATATGTAGCTGTTTTCCTCCACCGATCAATGTTACCTCACCGTACCCTTCATTTTTTTAATTCATGACCCCAGATTCACCTGTTTCTGTTTATACTTAATCGCTAGTTTCAATCTATCAAGCGTCTGCCTCTCCCCGGGTTCCCAGTTTTGGCCTTCGTGATTGTAATTGAGCATTATTTCCAACTCCTGGGAGGTGCGCACGTGGTCCAGAAGAGCGGTTGCGAAAATTTGTACATTCTCGCGCATTTCCTACATCAAGGGAATCATTCGTTATTCTTTAATCAATTAAAACGTAAAATAAATATTTCAGGAAAACGTTGTCATAAAAACTGAATTTGTATCGTTTTTTGAAATTATTAATGTTATGATAATAAAATTTTTCCGTAGAAAATATGGGTTTGACCTACGACAAAGTTCTATTCCATTGTCAACAGTTTTCATCATGTACATTTTGCTTATTTGCAAATAAGGAAACCTATATAAGGCTTTGGGAAAGAAAATATGAGAATGCTCAGAGAAACATTGATTTACGTTGTATTCCGATCGGAATTCCTGTTCCATCCGGCTGAGTCGACGCAACTCCCACGATAGTTCAAAAGCTGTTAATAAAGGATCCTTCGAAGAAAGTGCGATTAGAGATGACGAGGTCAGTGCACGGTAAGCGTTGATTCGCGATTGGGAGTGTCGTAGTGAATCTTGTTCGCTAGAAGTGACGCACTCGTCGCAGCCACACCTGATCGAAATAACCAAAATAAAAAATACCCAAACTACAGAAGTTCATTCGGCTTCAAAATTTAAGTGCATTTCTAATTGCACTTGACAAGTCATTTAGATACACAAATTCGTTCTCCGAAGAAAAGTTTTCAAAAGTGCTTAAAATAAGATTTGTTTACTTTACGGGTTTTAGGGCGAAAGTACCTTGCGTCGTGAGGGGTGGGTAACGTCGCACCGCGATCCAACAAAATTTTCAGGATTTCATAATTGTTCTTGTGGGCGGCCAGAATTAGTGGCGTTATGTCAGGGGTGAAATTTGATGATGATCTGTCAACCGCCTCCCAACTCTAGAAATTATTTTGATTCGTTACTTAAAATTGTATCATGTTTATTAATTTATTATTGTGTTAATTAATAAATATTTTAACTCAAGAGTTAACAATATGGTCGCACAAAATGAAGTTGGATGTATAATACGAACATAAGGATCGCCAGGTTTGTGGATCCGTTCCTCCCATTCCAGTAGGATCTCAACGGCCTCCACATATTCCTCCTTAATGGCGTGCAAAAGTGAGTCCTGCAAAGATAGATATTTATTGCTGCTTGCTAACCCGCAAACTGCAACTATCGCGGACTAATGGCACGCCGTGAGCTAAGCTTGAAGACGGTGATAAACTCGTGAACTTGCATTTCGGCGCGCACGAAGCGCGCTTTATCCAATATCTCATGTTTTGGTGGAGGAAATGAAAATGGTTGAGGGAACACGGAATAAAAGTCGTTGCTTTGGCAAAGTTCGGCGATAAACCAATCCGTTGGAGAAAATTTTGGCATTTTTTATGATCGTTCAATTACGCAGGAAGAATGGCTTCAGACGTTGAAAACATCTCCTTGGTATTTTAGCCAAAATAAGGTTGTGGTAGTTTGGGATCGTTCCATGATATTACCTTGACTTGGATTCCCATCTCCAGTAGAATGCGTATTAGGTCGATGTTTTCATTTTCAATAGCCGCGATCAATGCTGATCGGTTCAATGGATCAACGCAATCGATGTTCAGGATTTCCGGATGATCCTTGTTTTCTTCGATCAACCTGAATTGTTCAACCGGAATGATGCACAGTGGAAAAGATTTGTTTACACATCATGGATAATTTCTTATATACGAAATCGAAAAAGTGAAAGGAGAATTCTAGATTTCTAATTTAAGGTAGATTAAATTAAAAGTTGTTATACAAAATATCTATCCATTGTTTCAATTTCGCAAAGAAATTATATCACAATTATGTCATTTTATTCGTTAAAAATGCAATACCCACCGCTTTACCGTAGCAACGTCACCTCGTTCGGCGCTAAGCAAGAAATGTTTTTCAACTGGGCCAAGTGCATATTCGACTGGGCCAGTTGGCTCTTTCAGCGATTGCAACGACGATGTACGACCCTCATTTTCCAGCAAATTTTGCTTCGACTCGGACGGATTCATGGTGCTTGTTCAAGTGTTCACCGGGGTACGAAATAGTTGTACGATGCTAAAATTAAAGCATGCGTGAACCAAACCAAAGTAATAAACGAAAAAGTAACAACGTCGTGCCAATCACCCTAAATAATTTTTTGTTACTTGAAGGGTCTCGGTTCCTTTGACATAAAGAATAGATGCCGAAACTGGTCCATACGAAACGAACAGGAAAATTCTTTTAAGGTCTTCTGAATTATTGAACGGCGGATATAGCAAGTTTAAAAAATGTTACTTCAAACCAATGTCACTTGCAAAATCAAATTTATGTTTGCTTAAATTGTATGACCATTTGATATTTTCGTAGAAATAAAAAACGAAATGACAAATTTTAAATCTCATTGATAAATTAATTATTGCGTTTTGCCCGAATGAATGGGAACGAAACAATTTAAATGGAAAATTCGAGACATTGGAGCGTACGTGCATTGACACATCACTGTCACGGTCAATGCGCTCATGTGAGGAAGCACATAAAGCGGGTCACGTGCCACGTGCATCGAGTGTTTCGCCTACGTATAATCATTCTTGAAGACAGTCGTATAAGTGCAACTGCGCACTCTTATTCTAGGGGATTCATCACGGTAAAATCCATTTTTTCGTAATTGAATTTGTGTTCGACATTTTTTTATTATGTGTTGTATGGTCAAATTGCGAAGGTTATTCAAACATTCAACACACTTCACTTGCAATGAAACTATTATGAGTTTAATGTAATAAATATAGTAGACATTTATAGATTATCAAATCTTTATCGAAATAGCAAAATTCATTTCGTTAAATGTTTGCCGTTCAGGCAACGACAATTTTCAGTTGTCACTACGACTGTCAATTTTCGTCTCGATAGAAAAAAATTGTCGGCGAATTCGGCTAAAAAAGACGATAGATAAAATCAGATCGTAATTTGTTTCTTAAAGTAATCAACTCAAGTCGGCGGATTGAAGTAAGAAAGTAAACTAATGAAAATGGAAAAAAATCTGACGTTCATTCCGATGTTAAATCGTTATTTTTTCGCTGAATAATTTCAATTGAACTAAATTAATAGTTAAAATATTCTTTTTTAAATGTCTACTAGTGTGTTGGTAAGGTATCTTGGTCAATACTGTCGTCCCAAGGAAAATGACACGTCAGTCTTATTTTTGTCGAAAATGAGATTTTCATACAAAAATGTTCTCAAGAAAAAATTACAACTAATTATGCAAATACAAATTGAAAGTAACCTTTATCTTCAACCTTTATTGTTAACCTTTATTTTTATTTTTTTTAATGACTTATTAATTTTTAATTAATAAGTCATTTGACAAACATTATATTTTGTAATTTATATTGCAATTTCCATTGTGCAGATTGGGATTATCCGATTTCTTCTCCACTTTATGTTATTGCATTATTTTCGAGATCCATGATTAGCTGTTTCATTGATAACGTAAACGTCTATCAAAAGTGACGACATTGCAGTAATGGTACGTCGTAATTACGTACCTCTAATATTTTTCATGAATAATTAACTCGTGGTGGAAAGTTACTTGCACCCCATGCATTCGTCCGAAGGGCTGGGAATGTGAGAAATTACTTCCATTTGGCCGAGATTTTTAATTCAGAAGACTCACTAAGTTAGCTTCCACGTAAACATGATGAATTCATTTAATACAGGGGTTTTTATCCGACGGTTATGTGAGATGTTACAAAACAATGTGAGCGAATCAAGTATTTCACTAACTTCAGTTTTCGTGTAGATGCATTCTGTAACGCGAATTTTACAAACATGCAAAAATTATGACCTTGTTGAACTTGCGTCTTAAAAAAAGCCGAGCTTTCATTAATTTTGTACGAAGCGAGAAAAAATCTTGAGAGGGCGTTTTACTGGACTCTTTACGGTCATTTTTTGTTTATATAAACACGGCAAAGTATATGGGAATTTTCATGTTGAATTATAAAATGTTAATTGTGTTCTGCAGCAAATCGTAAAGAGACTGAACGTTATGGGACTGTGATACTTTGACGATATTTATGCACGAGTAAAACAACCATTTATGTAAAAGCTCTATAGGGACGAACTTCTAAAGTACTAAAGTAATAGATAATGTGGATGAAACTGTTTAAGATTGCATCTACCATATGTTTGTAATGAAAGTTTGCAACTTTTTAAAATATACCCTTTGCAATATATTTTTTAACTTGCTTGAGGAAAAATGGATAAATTCGCTCAATATCAAAGAAACGATATATCAATTTTGTCAAATGGGAGTTTTAAATCACATTTATGTTTTATATATTGAGGGTTAGAAACTACATTGTCTAAATTTAGCTGAAAAATGAAATGCGTAAAGACCAACGAAAAAATATTTCACTTTCTACATAATCCAAAATATTTTTTGAAGAATAACAATTTGAATTTTGAATGTTAATGGTTTTACGAATAAAGATAATATTATGCCATCGTGCGTGTTCAAGAAATGATTACTTCACAAATTTAAAAGCATGCCAGACTGGGATTATCCGGTTTAAATAGAGGAAGGTCGGCAACACTAGGTCATGCAGTCAGTGAAGTACTGCAGGTTAGACGTTCAGCAATTATAATTGACTTTTTAAAATGAATTCCAAAATAATAGTGAATGTAGTTTTAATTGTAGTATTTTCACTTGTAATTAGAATAATCTTTTTTTCACTTATCTTACTAAAATAGCAAAAAAATATAAGAAATGTCAAATTACTAATGCTCCATTTGAGTTGTATTAGATTATATTTAGTAAATTATTTGCTATAAATATTGCGCGAATATTGCCTAATTTTTCTGATTGGGGCTTTTATAGTGACAAAATTGCACATATAGATTACCCTTACAATTTTTGTTCGGAAACCCCCTATATTGCAATCAAATTGTTGTTATTACTGAAAAACGTACTTCGCGTGAAAAATAAGAAAAATATTTCGTTTAAGTAGTCTTAAATGGCATAAATAAATCAATCAAGTAAGCGAATTTATTTTAATGCAAGAATTCATAATGGTACGTAAACGGCTCGATTGATTTATTTCGGCCTCCACTATTTGCACGAATTATAATATGCACTTTTAAATCCGAAAACTTTTCGCAGACAATTAATATTAAGTACCTCTTAAAATAAATAAAACTTGGTCGGATCTTGTTAAAATTCATCGTGGGTGTGGTTGAACGGGTACTTCACGTTTTTAAATTCAAAGCAAGTAAACTGAATTTCATGTATACCAATTTAAGCACATAGACTTTAAAGCAACGAAAAGAGAACGTTTGTTATATTAATGAGAGCATAGAGCAAGCACTTTTTTTTCAAAGTTCCAATTATTTTTCATTTTTCTCAATTAAATTTCTATTTATTTCTAATTAATCATAAACATCAATTCATGTAAACTTTATTCTTGGTGTCTAACCGAACTTACGTGGCTCGGCAAGCTGCACCATCGTTTGCGGAATTTCGTTCCGCTCCGTCAGAAGTTGCACCAGACTGACAAAAGGCAACTACTCTGCTACTCCCATCGAATCCTTACAATGAGCTTACGACTGAATTGGATTAACCGGATATATATAGGTAATAATAAACGAAATGTTCTAGATATGTTTTCAATTCCATATACGCTTGATTTTTGCTACGATTACTGACGTTTTTAATAAATTACTGCAGCTATGATAAAATGACGATGAACTCGAAACCAAAAGACAAGATGCAATTGAATTGCAGTTAATCCATTTGTTCACGCTGTTAAACAAAAAAACAACGAAATTTGTGGGTAAAAAATCGAATGAGCAACTTCATTGATGACTTTTCCTATTTTTATTTAAGAATTACTTTTGTATTAAATTACAGTTGTTATACATGAATGAAATAATACTCTTGCGAACGTGTCATATGTGTGCATTTCCTTTGAACGGTCTACAATATTTGATCGCATCGGCTTATTTGTAACGAACGACGCAAAAATTAGGATACATCAATTATAACAAATTAAAGACAAACATAAGGTCCCAAAAAAGTATGAATATAAGATTTGCACGTGTTTCGTTCAGTATATATACTGCAAGGTACCAAACCAGATTATTACCACGAAAAAAGTGTTACATGCGTGTCGTAGAACCACGTTTACACGTAAAAAATCGCAGTAAATTTTATCGAACAATCGCTTTCACGTCAGTCATTTTTGCAGTCGAAAGTTAATAATAATTTATTTTTCGCATTAATATATGTCTAACAATTTCAATTCCCTTAACCAGATTCCTAGTTCAGTCAGTTTCAACCTTTCTCTAAATTCCGATTGATATAATTTGGAATTTTCAGATCTTTTAATAGATCTCCGAGTTAGTTTAAGCAGAATCCGGCTGAGTGTAGTATTTTTTAAGAGTGCCCTATCACAGAGCTAACTAAATGTAGCACAGAATATTTCAATAAAATTCACTTCGACTTTCCCATTACACTTACCAACTGACTAACAATTAACCCTGAAAATCAACATCTTATTTCAATACTCTTGGAACGTCATCAGTGTTGGACAAGATATTTATATGGGATTATAGTACCATTTTGCTCATCTCGCGAAACTCGTCTGGCCCCAAATCGTGGTCGCCCGAGTTCCGTTTGATTATGGTCAAACCCGGAAAGAATTCGTTCGCTGTTTGCTAATCGAAAAGTTATCAAACTGAAATGATCGACCGATTATTACACTGTCGCAAAAATAAAACTTCTCGGTCATTCAAATCTTTACGATAATGTCCTTCCTTACGATAATTCCCACAAAAACAACTGTTTTATTTCGAACTACAATGAGAACGGATTTGCAACCAAATTATTTAGAGTGATTAACGACATTTTACAGAAAATAACCAAATAATTTTAGAAGGTGTTACATTTACCAAATATTGTAGCAGATTCAACCAACATTACTTTTAAAATTCATCGAGAAAAATACCACGAAGAATGATAATATACCATATGAACTTCTAGTTTGTCTGTCATGAACTTATTCGATGTAATACGTTTTCGTGTCCCATCCGTCGTGGAATACCTCTCGATATTGTAACATACCACAATGTGATATGGTTCGATACGATTTCAATTGTGGTCACCTATTTGTCTAACTCTAAATTCTTTCTAGTTGAAAAAGAAGTTGATTCGGAGCCTAACTCTCTTTGCCAACCTATTTTTCGAAACCTTTCATTTTTGCGACCACTTGCTCTCAATCGACCAGACCAATTCCTCAACTTGTCAACTGCGAAACTGCCAGCGAAACGCTCTTCCCAGGCAACATTTCTCAACGAAACAGAATCAACAAGTTCGCGCCGAACCATCGCCGTCGCGCCCCTATCGCCCAGCGCCTCCGATCAGAAAAACCCTAGGCCCAAAAATAAAACTTACTCCCGGACATAAATAAATCTTTCGATGTCTCTTCCTGTTGTCTCTGTTCATGTGTCTTCTCACACGGGGAGAAAAGATGCCATCGAACCAACAACAATCTTGCACTAAAACCAAGAACAGTGAGCTCTGTTGACCCAACAGAGTATCCTTTTTGTATCAACATTACGTGTTCAAAAACAAGCTCGCAGTAGAACCGAGACATGTTGGAACCACAGCAATTCGTCCTTGATTCAAACACGGGTGCTTTTGTTTCAAGATTCTTCTACTACGTAGGTTTAATGGCAATTTATCTCCCCGTGCAGTTTATCCCCATTCCAGGCATTCGCAGGGAATTATCCGAGTTAAATCAAATAAATGAATATGTTCAAATCTATTTGGTTGTTTTTACCAAATCATTTTGATGATTCTAAATGCTGCGCACGTGCACTGTCAGACGCGATACCCCGAATAACTGCAATACCGACACCTAACCTCAAACTCTATGTGTATCTCCTTCTAATTCATTGCACCGAGAAGGACAAACAATAAGTCCCTCGAAACTTTCAGAACTTATCGTTTCTAACGAAACCCTCAACAAAATGTTTGGTAGAATCAACCAAATTCTTTTTCTGACCAAATAATAACATAATTATTTGGTTGATTTAACCAAATATTTCCCTGCGTGCGGAGCGCGCCGGCGAGCCGTCCGGACACTCGCGCGTGCCCCTTAATTGCATTAATCCGCGCGCACCAGCCTCTCCTCTTCCAGGTCGGATCTCAGCGCCTCGCAGAGGCGCACCAGCTCGATTGGGTACTCGCGCAGCGCCCTCTCCAGGCCGATATCGTCGAGCGCCATGTCGTCGCAAACGAGACGCAGGTCCTTTTCCAGGGGTACATTGCGGCCGAATCGGATGAACTGAGAGTCGCTCCGCCGAGGCTTGTGCGAGTTCTTCTTGTCGGAGCGACCGTACCGGATGATGACGTCGGAGCGGGTCTGCGGCTGGTCGATGGCGTAGACCGGGCCTTCGTACTCCGGGAAGAGAGAGTCGCGCGAGCGCCCGAAACGCAAGAACGCCGTGCCGGTGTTGCTACGTCGCTCCTTGAGTTCGGGCAGCCCGAGTTGTAGGTGCAGCGCGTCTTTCGGTTGTTTGCTGGGGCCCTCGAAGACCCCGAGGCCGGAGTAGCCGTCTGGCTTGAGGGGCGAGGCGTCCACCGACAGCAGGAGACAGAGGCTGGCCAAGGCAAGGCCGCAAAGTACCGCGTGCGTGATCTGCAACACAGGGGCAAATGTTTCGATGATACAGACAAATGCTGGGGTTCTGACGAATGAAGAGAGCAAGTCTGAATTGGCCCTTTCGCACCAAAAGCAATTTTTGTTGCATTACAGCAATTTTTGTTGGGAGAAAAGTCGCGGTTGATAAATATAGTAACTTTCTCAGCCCAAACGCGGTAATACGCTAAACTCGTCTTAACTATCGAGGCGCAGCGTATCCCCACTACTTTAATGTTGCCGAGAAGAGACACCCACAGTTGAAATAATAAAATGTCGGTTCAGTCGTATTCACCAATGCTGTCTCACATATCGTATCGCAACATTGAATCCAATGCTTACACTAAGAGAAATCTTGTCAGTTAAATTGACACGAAAATATCAGTTGAATAGAAATTCAGTTAATGAAACTGAATTTTTCAGTCAATTTAACTGAAAAATTCAG
>JABFPB010005654.1:0-13025 GCA_022817645.1 Ceratoteleas bidentatus
CACTTCATTTTGTGCCAGTTCAGTGTAAGTTATTGCACAGCTCTCTCTTGTAATTGTAGCATTTTATTTTACAATGAAATTCAAAATGATCTCTAGTAACAATTTTAATTTGCTTTGGCAGTTGTGTATGCTAATGAATCTTTAAATCAGACAGTTTTATTTCTTTTACAACTATCAAGTCGAGGAATATTAATAACTCTTCGTATATTCATTTCCCATTTCAAGTAAGTTTTTATCTACAAGGCATATTTCCATAAAAAAATAGTGCAAGAGCTTCAGCTAACTATAAAAAATTGATAATATTAAACTGACAATAACGACAGTAGTCTATTCAGTTCTACGACTTCAAATAAAAAAGTCTAACAAAATTTAACGATAAAAGTTAAAACTGTAAAAGTTAAAAAAGTTAAAACTGTAAAAGTTAAAAATACACTGTTAAAAATGATGTATTGTGGGAAAAATTGCATGGAATTAACACAAATCAACATAAATTGCTATACCTGATAGCAAATATTCTTGCATCAACGCAACATTTTTAACAGTGTAATATTCCGTTTCGCAAACCACGGCTTCATCCAGAACTTTTTATTTCAACGTTTCCAGGTCAAATTTTATTCCACGATAATCGACATTTCCTGACTTGATAGACGCGTCATATTACACGTTCAAACATTGATCTTCCAATTATTATCAATTCAGTTTCTGCTCCCTCGCGTTACAATTATTTTAATTATATTAATTACTCATCCAGTCTGTGGATCCTCGCCGTTTCTGCAGTAAAAACAACCGGTCCTACGTTTTATCATGGCTAAAGCTCAAGACAGTTCATATAAGCGAACATTTTCTTCACTGCAAATCTCCATTAATTTAGCGAAAAATGCGGCGCATTTGCTCCGTTGCGATCAATTTGCCTGCAACATTGAATTATCATCAGCCGGCGTGGCACTGTCTAGAAGTTAATTTTCCATTCGGACGGAACTTGCCTATTTTCGAAATGGAAGCTTGTCGAATGCTGTGTGACTTACGAGTTTCAAAACGCCCGCGTTACACGCTAGTAATGCTGTTAGGATAATGCTCATCGGCAAAGTGCTGCGAACATTCTTAGTTTAATTAATGACGCCGCCCGATCGTTCTCGCGTCACAACCCTGCGAATCACAAACGTAAATTCGTTTCTTGCGATCCTGCGTGAACCGAACTCGATGCGCAACTCAGAATAATCCGAAACTAAGAAAAATATTATTGTTATAAATTTGTAGTATTCATTTGCAATGGAATTTGATCATTTTCATGATTGTCGAAAACCATGTGTATTTCCAATCCAAATACTTATTGTTTTCACGGCAAATATAGCGTTTAAAAAAAGTGCAAAAGGCACAAGTTATACAACGGTGCAAATAATTTTGGACCATCATTCTCGCCGTTGAAAAAGCATTGTTTCATTTTACATAACTCGATATACATTTCCTGGATGATTCCGATAAAATGCTGTCGCCTAATGAATCGAAATATAAATATAAAATAATAAATGATGTTTCGAATTTTCTGCAAATGCTGAACTTTTTATTATTATAATAGAACTTTTTATTATAATTGCAGAACGAAACGTTCTATAAAATATAGTGACGTTTTCGCTTCAGATAAAACATAATTTAAATAATTTCTAATTACCCAATTTCACGTCGTTTATTGATGTTAATTTACAATTACATGACCGTGCGTAATGTAACTTAGGTACAGTCGAACTGTAAATTCACATCTTCTTTACAATTAAAGTATATAACTTGCAATTGGGGTCCAATATTATACTTAATTTTTATATTACTTCTTTTACAGTGTAATAGTGAGATGAATTTTTATTGATTACGACGATTTTTGCAAACCCTATTGATCTCATAAAAACACATTATTAAAAACAGTGAGTTTCAAACACTAAGGGGAGCAGGTCAATATAGCATGCGGCCCAATTTACCAAACTCTCCCCTAACCGCCGACGACGTGTCGGCGAAAAATTCTACGCGTTCAGGCTGTTTTGTCGGGAATGAACGTGACGTCTCGGGAACGCTCACGCGTAGCAGATATAATGCACCGAGTGCCGGATATTAATCTTGTTTAAATGAACGGGTGTCGGCGTTTCATTGTGAGTGCGCGATGCCTTTTTATGCCGATCTGACAAAAAGTCCGCGCAGTTGCCACGTTCGAAGACGAGTTTAAATTAAATTCCGCGCTCGAACTTCGGGCTATCAGCTGTAAAATGTTATGGTGAAATTCGTGCCGACTTCCGGGTAATTAAATGTATCGACGCACCGATTGTTAATTAATTTATCGCGCAGTTCCGCGGATTTAACGGCGACGGCGCGCAATTTCCTTCGAACCGGCGGAAATGGGGGCATTTTTCAAACCGAACGACGAATTCGACCCAATCACTTACGCGCAATCAGCGTTTCTTTCCTGCTTTCCGTCTTCCGAGCCGACTGAACAAAGAGCCACATTTTACGACAACTTTCGTGGGACAACAATCGTCGCGGAACGAAAACAATTAGCTCGCCCGAACCGCGCATGAATATTCAATGGCATATTCGAAAAGCGGGTAAAAAGTTGGCCAATGGTGCGCAGCCGTGGACTCTTCCCGCGGCGCGCTTTAAATTTAAACAAAAGCATTAAAATTGAATGGAATTGACCTTAAGTGCAAAAACATTACTGCGAACTTCAATCTCGGCGAGTCAGAAGTTTCGCGCCGCCATTTTTATAAGTAAAAAGCTTTTTCGCGGCGAACTTATCGTTTCCGAAATGTAAAACACGTTTCGCTGCTTTTCATAAATATGCTAAGTACTTATCGCGAACACTTTGCGCGCGATGGATTGGACGGTTTTTTCGGCGGCGAACAATTTGGTCTCGTCGCTGAAATTCGATGATCGCGGGCCAACTGAAAAATGCGGACGTTAAGGTGCGGGGTTTATCGATTGCTGGAGAATAATATTCTGGTTACAAGGTTCGGGGCGGAAAAGAAAGTCGGGCGGAAGTGGCGCGGGCCATCTCCGAGGGCCCGGCAGCGCTTTTAGAGCTTTTAAGCTGAGCGTTAAGCCGGGATTTATTCGTGACCGGTACACATTTGGAAAACAATCGGGCCTGCGCCTGTGTTTGTACATTGTCTACCTCGCGGAGCCCGACTTATCTACTAATAATGAAACTGAACACGAAGCGCTGCAATAAAGCAAACGAAGGAGAAAAGCATTTTTCTCAAGCCACAAAGCTCGATTACGAACGGCGCGGAAAAATTTCATGCTATTGTAAATTGAGCGTTTTTGCGGTTTCAACCGGGATATGAGCGTCTTCGGTACTGATACGCCCGAGCAAAAAAGAATGTCGCGGTAATTTAGTCGGATGCCTGATAAATGTGTGTGAATGCTCGAAAGATTTATACGCGCGTACAAAAAATGGTTCAGTCGTTACGAAAAGACGGGTTTTTCAGGTTAATGTTGGAATGGTTTTTTGATTAATTATGGAAAGGAAACGGTAATTGATAAATACTGTACAGTGAAAAAAGGATTCTGTAAAATTCAAGTAAATGTAGTTTTAGAATTTCAGTGTATAAGGTCATAGTTGTACTGCAGAGTAAATGTAAATCCGTTATAGTTTAAATGTTACGATGGGAGAGAATAATTTTGCTCTGTAAATCATTTGATATTAGGGTTGGGTATGTTAATGAAAAAAATACCATCGTTAATTTAGTCGTTAATGTCGATATTGGCAATTAAGTTAAAAGTGAATGCAATTCAGATTTTAGCGTCGTTAATTTGAACGTCGTCAAATTTTAAATCGTTTTAACTTCGGTTAAGTTAATAACTTTTAACTTATTTTACGTTATTGACCCAACCCTGGTGAATATATACGCGAATACGCGATGTGATGTACGTGAATATGTTATAATAGAAGAGCATCCCAGTAAAACAATTCCATAGGGATTAGTGCTATATATCTATGCGGTTTTTGTCAGGACGTTGGCAGATTTTGCATATGATTTAGTATATGATTTTAGATTGTATATTGACTATTGATTTTATTGATACCTTATTGTAATTCCGTATCGAAGTACGTTTTAATTTTTTCTAGGCAATTTCTGCCCCTGTTTTTTATATTTATCTAATATATTCTGATGGATTTTTTAACTGGAATATTTGTAATATATATATTCATGAATATGATATAAATAATGTGTAGGGGAGAATGTCCAACAATCGAGTAGTTTCTGCAAGTACTTTAAAATACGTTAAAATATACTGCTCAAAAGAAAAAACGTACCACTATAAGAATCACAAAATATACCGACTTTTCAAATCGATATAACTCTGCCAAATTTTAACAAACGTGAATGAAATTTTGAGTTCCAAAAAATATGAAGCCTCGTCTTTAAGGTCATGTCAGATGACGGACCATTTGAATCATTTCGCTTCCCATTACAAACCGAGGAATAACAATCGCAATCCATAATAAAGAGCTATCGTAGCTCTTTATTGTGGATTACGATTGTTGAACAAAAGCACTTCCTTGAAAAATGTATTATTATTAATTAAAAAATGTTTGTTCAAATTTTTCATATTACAGACACTGTGTATTTCTATATTGAAATTGAAATTAATATTAATTTTTCCTCAGAAAGTTGCAGTTTTAATGATAATATAATGAATTATATTATCATTAAAACTACTTATATATTTCCACGAAGTATTGATTATTTTCTTTTCCACAACGGAAAGTACTCACTTTCCGCCCATTTAGGCGGGCAGAAAGTTGGTAATTGCAATCTTGGTGCAATTTTTATAATTGATATGTTTATAAACTGATAGCCCTAATAGAACATCAATTTCACATATGTATATTTTAGGTATAAAGGTCCATCTAATATATGTAAAACATATATCATTTTCTGTAGGGGACATAATGTAAATATCTTCTCGTCCGATCGACAAAAGATCCGACGACATTTTGATATCTTAAAGCCATGATACGCGTTCACTTGTTCATCGTCTAGCAAGCTTTCAAGATGTCTCAAGTTCGCATGACAATTTTACGAGTGTGAAAAAGGTTAAAGGAAAACAGCTTCACGGGAGACCTCGGCATAAAAAGGCATCGCAGTAAGGTCTGGCAAAATGAAGATCAAATTAAATTTGAAGACAATTTCGTGTGTGTCATTATACATTTTTGACGTTGTCTTCAAACTATAACTTCAGAAATTTGATTTTTCTCTAGCGATAATTATTTTAAAGAATATAATATGTATACATTAAACTTTGAATTTAATTAAGAATGAGAATATATTTTCAATCCAATATATTTGCAATTGAAAATTACTCGTGCTGTTTGATTTTGTCAGACGTCAATAGCTATGACCAATTGGAAAAATGGAATTAATGAATATGAATCGCAAACACTTTGACCCTGCAAGTTACATATTTGTGAGAGTTGTTTGCAAAACTTTGAGGCACAGTCATACGACGAAAGCGATTACAAGAGGCGCAACATTAATTAATCAAGTAATTATTTTCTGATTGTAACGTTGTTATATAAAATAAAACGACAGTTATGAATATTTGTTAACGGTTTTGCGTATATTTAATTCAACAGATTTAATAATCTCGTATTGAAATTCGCATAATAAAATTCAATAATTAAGCAAGGATTTTTTCTGGCTTTTATAATTGCTTTAGTTAATTTAATAAATGTATTATTATAGTTGCATCATAAAATAAAATGTAGTTGCAATTGGACATGTTTTACTACCCTACTTTCAACAGATCTTTCAAGCAACCAATCTACCGAATAATCTGGCGAAACTGAAAACAAATCATTTTACCATTCCATTCAGCCTATTATGGAACATTGAAGTTAACAACCCTCAAATTAGATAAAGTTTTTTAACTTGCAATTTACCGACAAATTACACTTATTCAATTTAATTAATGTCAAATAGTATTTTTTAAACATTAACGCCATGCATGTTTTTAACTGTAAGCCTCTTATATAAAACTCTTACCAGCTCTAGTAAATATTAATACTTTTATTCTACAGTACTTGGATGAATTTTCACTTTTACGGGTACTTTGATGCGGAAACAATTCCGAAAAAATTAAAACTCATTGAGGCAAATCTCAAAGTGCAGAACAAAAATGTTCCAAAGTAGTGTCCCAACAGGCTTAAGTGTGAGTAATTGAATGTAATTGTGATATTACGTAATTATTTAAATTACATGTTCCGTTATTTCCTCTTTAAAACGAACGTCAGAGAAGAGCTCAATGATTTTACATAGCGTTGTAATTACGCCGTCGATTAAAACTTTCATTATCCAGCGAGCAGTACGTAATTATACTATGTCGTTAATCGCAATAATATAGACAACGTTAAATAGATAATTATCTATTGCAATTTTGATTTTCCGTTGCAAATGTGGGTTTTTCGGCGTATTGTATTGCGCGAGCGGTTGTGCCATTGGAGTCGTGTTTTGCGGAATATTTCGCGGTCCAGGCATCTCATTTTGGAGTGGGATGGGATTCGATTGCGGCTTATTGAAAATGGCAATTATCGATTTACTCGTCTTACTGGATTAGTCTTCAGTTGTATCGGTGTAAGAGCCACGGAAATAATATTGCACTGGTATTGGTGTTTTCACTTGAAAGACACTCTGACGAATGAGTGCCATTATTTATTCCCACTGCTCTCGATAAGGTTCGGCGAGGTTACGGAATTTGGTTAAAGCGTCGGAATTTCAATCGAAACTGTTTTCCCACTGCAAAGACATTCCGCTGATCCAAATAGTAAAACTTGTCATATGCAAAACGAAACAAGATCAAGAATAATTCTACCCTGTAACAAATTAGGTTCCTATTTGTATTTGTGCAATACCCTGGGTAATTCGCAAGAACGCCATTGTTTATGATCAGTATGTTGTCGTGTACAAACTGTCCAATGTTAATCGCAAAAGATGGTTATGTTCCAACTTCCAGGCTTGGAAAAACAAAAGCCAACAGAATTGATGCATCTAGTTGGAAGCGCGTAAAAAGTATCAGCAAGTTGCTGGAATCAGTTTTTATATAGCATCGAATTGAATGTATCGATTGGATTCCTGAAAGTGAAATGTACGAGTTCACCAGTTAAAATTACTCCGAGTTACTTAAACTGGAATTTTACGCGGAATTAGAGTCCGCAGACCGTTCGATAGCCGACCGAGTTTTGCAAATAAGTTTGGCAATATACAAGATAAACATGACGTAATATAATTTATAAAGGGTCAATTGGATTCGATCTATTTCTTATTCAAAACGCGCAATTTGGCGTGCGGATTAACGGGACAGAGAACGTAACGAGATAGAAGTTTCATCCGTTGGAGCGCCCTTGCGGCACCTCGCGCGCTTATACATCAAAGCCGTATTTTATGCAACACAAACTTTTAATAGATTACTTCCAGCATTGGAAACTACTCGGTAGGAAAATGTACTTAGTCGATTGTTGCGGTCATTGTTTGCACACGATTTGTAACTATAGTTCAGCGATTCAAAAGAGTTTTGTTGATTAATGCCGTGAAAAATGGCTCCCCCTGAATTCACCGCGAAATAATTACCCAGGTTTCCAACACCCAAGTTCAAGCTACGATTAGCATAATCAAATTTTGCAGATCAAAAGTTAATTGATTGAAATGTAAAAGAACGTTGACATGTATATTGTTGAACCATTCAATATAATTTACGATTACTTGAGTCGTCGTGGTAAATTATTTAAGAGGATTAATTGAGATTCCATTTAATTGTGCAGGTTTTCTTTTTCATCATTTTTAAATCTATAAGTCGACATTTTTAAAGATATAAAGAGGAATTATGTGTAATTGCTTGAGAGAATTTTTATTATCATAATACATTTTTTTTATTATTAAAAATTTTTTTAAATATACAAATATTTTTTAAATATTAAAGAATTTCTCGCAATGTCTTTCAGCACTACATTGAAAAAATAGTTGTATTTTATATTATTATACATCTTTATAATATTTATCAAAATTAGTAAAGCGAAAGTATTCGTGAAGGATAATAAAAGAGTATCATGATTAATATTGTTAAAATGAAACTAACTTGTCAGTGTGGTATAAAATTTTTCACTTTAAGATAGACATGATCTTATAGCGTGAAGTTATAACAAACGCATGCTTTAAAGGAACATTTTTATTTTTTTCAGTTTTCGAATTCTCCTTTGCATTGAAATGTAAACAGATACCTAGTATTAAAAACACTCAAAAGAAGGTTGAATTTACTTGTTTTTGTGCTCCTTGTTTTGGAAAACAACGAAACTGAACATTTACTAACTACCATCTCGTCTGATCTTCAATATACGATTTAAACAGAACTAACTTCATTATTAACGGTGTTATCTATCCAAGTTTGTTAAAAAAACAATGTCACGTATTTATGATCAGGAAAATGTATTCCATGAGAAACTAAATATTATGTATGTATTTTTACCAACTTTATTAGTTGATAGAATCCTTAAAAATTACGCCATTATTCGGATGTTCATTTTAGAAATAGCGTTATAAGTCCGACGTTCACTTAATTCACCTCTCAATTCAGAAATAAACTGTGTCCGATTTTTTTCTTCCTTCAATGAAACTATTACTTTTGAATTTATTTCTAAATAGAGGCAGGAATAATGTAGTAATGTAACTTAGATAATGCCGCAAAATTAATATGTTAACTACGAATCAATAAAATGTCTGAGTCGAAACTGTTCGAGGTAAACTTGTTTGAGAACTTGAACTCAAGCCGTACTTCGTGTCTACCACAAAAATAATTAACAGGCTTTAATTGCGAAACACTTCTAACTAACAATATGCAAGTTGTGAAATGAGTTGTTTATCTGAAATAAACAAATTCGTTTACTGTAAATTTTAAAATGAAGAAGTTTTATATTCTTTCGTAAGCAGAAAACTTATAATATATCTCTATCATAGTCAATCAGGTATGAAATAAACGCAAATACGTGATGTTTACGTTTAGTGAATGATTTTTAATTTGTTAATAATAGGTAGTAAATAAAAATAATGTAACGAAAATAACGAAACTTGAAGTTTACCCACGATCGTGGATGAACTTCGTTCGTGCAAACTCGAAGTTTGCTCGAATGAAAATAGTGGCCGCAAGCTGACTTTCGCTGGGTTTGGACTTTTTTGATGAACGTCATCAACTTTTTATTAATGATATTGCACTGCAATTCCCTTGTTGTGCAATATCTTACAGTTATTGTAAAAAATATATAATAATAGTATATTTTGTACCAAGGGTGATGAAACGGAAAATTTTGTTTCTTGTGCGAAGTTCACAAGCCGAGCCGAAGGCGAGCTTTGTAATCGCACGAAGAATGGATTTTCCGTCATCGCCCCTCGTGCAAACGATATTTTATGGCACGCGGGCCCGAAAAGTGCACTTTTTCCAAAACGCCCTAGGGCGGAAAAGTGCGCTTTTCGGGCCCGCGTGCCATAAAAAGGCTAATTCACATAGTGGAAACAATTCTCTTAAATTTCATTGTTATTTTTGACTTATTGCCTCATTTTTAGTTTTCAAAAGGTGAACTTAAGATATATTATAAAATTATATAATCAGTAGATAAAATAAAAAACTAACAAAACTGCTTTTTCGTCGTGCTAATTATTTTTCAAATCACTTCTGCCTTTATCTGTCTTAACGTTGTTTTAATTTGGATAACAAGGACAAGATTTGACTTTAAAATAAATGTAAAATAACGAAGAACCTCCATTTAGCTCTGGATAAACTGAGGAGCAAACTTTCAAATGTTTCGCAATTTTCGCACATTCACGTAGAACATTCCATCTCAATGATTCTTTTTCATCGGTAATATCATTAAATTGATTATAAAGATGAAAAACCGATTTCTCTTCGAAATTCCATGCTCTCTTGCGATGAACTATTAATCCTTCTTCGGCTTGTATATTCTCGCCGCATATTTCATCATTTCACGATTTCGGAAAAAAACAATAATTATGATTGGCAACCAAGTACATAGTTGAATGTTATTTTTCAAAGTTAAGAACCACCGCCGGAAGTAACGGTTTTTCCAGAAGAAATCAAAATACCTAGGAGTCATGCAGAATCACAATAGGACTTTTTTTAGGATCTTAATAATTATTCATATTGGTTTGTTAATTTAAGTAAACGTGTAATATTTGTTTTCTATTAAATTGATGTTAAAGGGTAAAGTTGTTCTTGTAGTGACACTTACAAAATTAAACAAATAAAACTGTTTTAGGTGTCATTCAACAAATACGTTCGCCGGAAAGGTGAGGTAGGGGGAGGCCAGTTATGTACGGAACCGTACGTTGGGGAGGGGGGAAGTATTGCGAAAGTGTACGTACATGCTCAATGTGGATCAATTTGTTTATTTTTGACACTTTATTAATTTTGTTTAGTTCTGAATAAACTATTTTGTTTTACATCGGTATATTTAAAAAAAAAAGTTTTTTTATACTTTGTAATCATTTGTTATACACTCGAGGAAAAAAAACGCACCACTTGAAAATGCACCAAAAATGGCGAAATTTCAGAGTGCCATATCTCGGTTGCATTTGATCGAAATTAGATGAATCTTCATCCAGGGGAGTGAGGGGGGGGTAAAAAAATGGTAATTTTCACGTACGTATTTGTTGAAAGGCCTCTTTATACAAAAAAAATATTGCAAAATTGCTTTTAACAAATATTCAGTAATTACTTGCGATGTAGTAACATATTTCGAATGGGGATGTTGCAGTTTAAATATCAAGTGTACTGCACGTTTATGTTACTTTTTTTAATTTATGAAACTTGCAATACAGGATCATTTACATTTACATTTTATACGAGCTAGACCGGGTCCATAAGTGGACCTAATCAAGTGGAGTTGGTAAATATATGATCAGACCGTAAGTAGAATGGGTCAAGTGGAGTTGGCAAATATATAGTCAGATTGGAAGTAGAATGGGCCAAGTGGAGTCAGTAAATGTATGGTCACAACGGAAGTAGAATGGGACTAGTAGGGTAGGACTGTATTTGGTCAGACCAGAATTTCAATGGGTCGAGCAAAGCAGGTTTATATATAGTCAGACCAGAAGTCGATTGAGTTAATTGGAGCAGGCCTATGTGTAATCAGACGGAAGTAGAATGGAACAAGTCGAGAAGGTTCGTATATGGTCAGACTGGAAGTAAAGTGGGCCAAGTGGAAGAAGTCTATATATGGTCAGACCGGAACCATTTTTACAGATATTAGTGGATTTCCTACTTCAAACGTATCGTGACTGAACAATCCTACGGCAGGTCTAACGGGAAAATAAACCCCAGAAGAATGTCATGAAACTTTAGCAATGACTCGAATTTAACTATATCAGAAGACGATGGACTTTTTGGAAGCTGAGGTATTTGCAAAGTTGCAAAAAATACATGGGAGTTATAGCAAACTAGTCCGCAAACGGTCAATTTTCTGTAATAACTTGTTTGTTACTCAAATAGATTTTAATGAATTTGCTTCATAAGGCGACTAATGTCTGCTACAAGTTTGAAGATGATTTGCTATATCATCTGCGAGAAATCTAAAGTTATATGTGTTTATTTATGTGTGGCTAGTATATTATGGATATAGTAGCCATACATATGATATACCATCTCCGTTATATCATCTTCGAATTTCAAGAAGTGAATCTTGAAGAAAAATCATGTAGTCAGCAGGACGAAAAGAGTTGCATCAAAGTTTGACACAAAGATGCGCGGTCGGCATTGGCGCGGATGAAATTGAGTCGTCGGTTTATGCATAAATGCTTATCGGCCGGGGAAACAATTAATGAGACGGAGGAATAGAAAAATTTACGTCACCGAGGAAAGCGAACCTCATCTGAAAGCCGCGCCGAAGGATACGCGGAATTGACGGCGGGATCAATAAAAAAGTTTGTGCGCGAAGAACGAATGAATGGAGCGAATATAAATCTGTATCGATTAAAGGCCTTCGGAATACGCGCTGCGTTTCACGCGGCTTGCGCTTTTTGCCCGAATGTATATCTGATGTTTGAATAAATTCCGCGGAATGAAAGAATAGCGGAAATTCGTCGAGAAATATGTAGCCGGTGCGAAAAAACTGCGACCGTGACAACGGGAACCACCGATCGCCTGCAATGAGAGTCAGTCCTTTGATCGATGGCGCGAGAGACCGATTGTCTTATTGCGCGTAATTGTGCGGCTTCCGTCCCTTATTCATGAATTTCTTGCGCGCGGCTCGAGACGAAAGATTAATGTCGATCAATTAATGGCGTTATTCAAAGGCGTGTCTATTGCGAGTTTATGTTTTACACATCGAGTTAATGCGGATGTGATTGCTTCTCTGCAAAAAATATTTGATAGAAACGAATAGAAAATAATTGATTATTAAATAATGAATTTCTCGGTAGAAAGATTCCGAATTCCTAGTTTCAGTTTAAATTCCATTGTATAATATGACTGTACATTTCTGCCTGGGCAGTGTACTTACCCTACACAGAAAAAAAAGTTTGCCTAATTCAAGTAAATATTTACCTAGAATAGACTGAAGTAAACGAAAAAGCCTAGTTCAAGTCCACAGTTTAGCTGATTCTGTTTAACTGATTCAGTATACATTTACCTGATTTGAGTAAACGTTCATTTGTTTCAGTCGTTTGACGTTCACTTGGACAAATTTTCTTTCCGTGTAGTGTATTTTGTGAATTGCAATTTTACATTCGATTAATTGGAATTATTCTTAATATAATTCCAAATGAAAATAAATGAATTTTTATAAAAATATTGAAAATAACAGCATAATTTTATTGATCAGAAACTTGACAAGGCTCAGGAACTCGATCCAGAAAGAGCAGATAATCCAAGCGCCGATGTCAAGATAATATCATCAAGAACACACTGCAAAAAGTAGCGTTTTACTAGTGTCTCAGATGTGTTTCAAAATGAAACACTAAACGGAAACAAATGTTTTA
>JABFPB010005655.1:0-13023 GCA_022817645.1 Ceratoteleas bidentatus
ATGTATAATATAAACTCGTATAGACATCGAATATTGAATCCACGTGGATTCTATGCGGAGGAACATTTGCACGTAGATTCCACGTAGGTTCCGCTTCAAATCCACGTGTTTTAGAGGTTCGTCTGTTAGGGAAGGTCCATTAATTATAGATATCGAACATTGAATATACGTGGATTCTACGCGGAGGAACATTTGCACGTAGATTTCCCGTAGGTTCCGCTTCGAATCTACGTGTTTTAGAGATTTGTCTGTTAAGGTCCATCAATTATATGTATAATATACATCATGTTCTATGGGGCAGTGTATAGAGTAGAAAACATGGCCATGTAGGGTCTTATATAAAAGATTTATGTTTAATACGGAATTTGCATCATTGTTTAGTTTATAATTATCAAATTCGTAACAGATCTGAGGCGTAAAAGTAATAATAACTTTTACTTTGTAAACATAATAAATATGCGACTAGAAAGTTATACTTTTTAATAATTCAGTTCGAATACTCCAATATCGATCGTAATGACAAAAAGTGCGGTTATGTTTATCTCAAGTCCTTTGGTATCTCAGCAGGTAATGTTAGTTCGTGTCAACCTGAAATCATTCTATCACAGCAAGATTTAGTTCAAACAGATTTTCATGCTGTGACAGCATGAAATCTGTTTGCCCAAAAGTCATATTGCGACAGAAGTGATTTTCCGCCTCTCACAGAAGGGTTCTTGCTGTGACAATAGGCAATTTCCAAGTCTGCGTATACTGTCATAAAAAAGATGAAATTTAAAAAAGGGTATGGAATCACTTAAATAAAAATTATTTTTTATCACAATTACATCTGACGCGTTTATGGTCATATATTTTTGTATATAAATATGTTTTATATGAGATCTTATATCATCATATATTTTTTAGTACAGTTTTTCTCTATTCCATATAAGGTCATATATGATTTCGACATATATGGACCTTACAAATTTTATTTTTACAAGACACTCGCGATTCGCGAAGGGGTGCGATTGTTTTTTTGTTATCAGATGGAAATTTAATTAAGGTTGTTAATTAGGGAGGAGGAAGACGGAGGTCGAAGTCGGCGAGTCGGGTGGAAAGGAGCGGCGCTTTTGGGAGCTGAGCCAAAATGCAGTTTCTGCCCTTTTTTCGTTAATGAATATCTTTTTTGAGCGGGATTGCAGTCGGCGAGTTGTTTTAAGGCGGAAGGCGCAAGGAAGCGATAATTCGGATAATTTTTATCAGCGCTGAAATGAGAAAAGGCGATGAGAAATATGTCGGGTCGGAAAAAAACAGATTGAATCACGTGCTCGGAGAAATTGATTTCTCGCAAGGCCTGCGCGAGGGATCGGGTGCCCCAAGGCCGGGGCACGTCTGCCAGGTGCGATTTAGAGGACAAATTGTAATTAGCGACATTTTATTAACGCTTTGCGGGATCAACTGCGGCGCCTGCTGAAGCGTCGGAGGAATATCCGACCTCGATTCGCCGCATTTTCAAGCAACAAAGGAATTGTCGTCGCAAACAAGTTTAAAAAGAGTTCAAAATTACATTTCAACTTCACGAGACAAAAATTTTTTTTCGACGAGCGTGGTCTGTAATGAGAAATCTCGTTTGGATGAAACATCTCTTTCGAAATAAAAAATCTCTTTTATGTCAAAATTGGACAGCTGATGTTTGTTTTAGGAAATGGAACATAATATGTATTAATTTTTATATTGATGCAATGGTGTAACGATACCAATGGTAGGAAAGAGAAAATAATAACAGTTAGGTTGAACTTAATCAAACACAATTGCTCGACGAGTTTTTGTTAAATAAAAAATCTCCTTTATGGTTTTCAAAAATTTCGTAATTGACATTTGAGTTAGGAAATGGAAACATAGCAATGATGTCGATATTGATGCAGGTGTAAAACTAATTTAAACGGAGTTCGCAATTTTAACTTCAGTAAATAAAAAATTTTTTTCGTCGAGTTTGATTTAAATTACAAAAGCTGTTTGATGGTTCTCAAACGTGCATATCTGATGTTTGTGTTAAAAAATCGTAACATAGTATATCGATTTTGATAATGATGCAGAGGTAATAATAGCTGTAGTAATGATACCAACGGTAAAAAGTGGAAATAATATGAAGTGGCTTATATTTTTCTGTGTAATGAGCATTCAACTAAACAAATTAAAATCAGGTAAGTTTAGTTTAATTTAGTTTAATGACACATTAATAAATACATTAATTCCATTTTAACCTCACCTTTAACTGCGCGTGGCAGATAATCGGTTAATTGAAATAAAACTACTCTTTTTTAGTTCGCAAAAGTTTCATAACTGACGTTTGATTAAGAAACTAATAACGTCGATTTTGGTTCGGTTATCGATTTTGTTATTGATGCAGAGTTAATTGTACCTAAATTGAAGAATCCACTTACGAGAGTAAAAATAATACGAACAGTTGAATTTAATTTGTACAACTTTCGAGTAGACTCTTGACAAATAAAAATTAAAACTAATTTGCAAAAGAATTCAAATTTCAATTTTAACTTCATCAAACAATTTTTTCCGACAGTTTGATTGGCAACAAAAAATCTCCTTCCTGGTTGATAAAAAAATTTCCATCCAGCAATTGAGTTATAAAATCGCAACATAATCTATCCTATTCGATATTGATGCAATGGTGATTATGCCTAAAGTGACGATTCCGACTCCAAAACGAAAAGATAATAAGAACCGAATTTTAAGCTGAAAAATCTGCTGCCAAATAAAAATGTAACGATTCTAAAAGGAGTTCGAAATTAAATTAGAGTCCATCAAATAATAATCCCCCATTTCCTTAAATAACAAAAACCGATTCTCCTCCACTTCAGCTTCCGAATCCACTCACTCTCCAAAAAAACCTTCCCCTCCCCCAAAAATTGCAATCAAATTAAAACCCCGCGACCTCTCGCCGCAACTTGCACCTCGCCCCGCCCAAAAAAGCCGGCAACTATCCGAAACTAATTTTCACTTTCGCGCGCCGCGAAAAAACGTTGCCCTCGCCGAGACTTGAACTCGAGCATGCTCATCGACGGCCGCGCCGCAAAAAGCCCGGGCAAAAAGAGCGCTCAACTTTTCCTTCGCCAAGCGGCCGCAACGGAGCTGCAATTGTTCCGCGCGTTATCGTGATTGTTTGCAAGAACAAGGCTGTCGTCGTTAATTATCTTTGTTATTAAGTTTTCAATACCATCGCAAAACGCGATACAGCGCCGGATCGAGATCGTCGTTAATCTTTTAATACTCCTTACTCAGCGTGACACATTTTGCACAACTCGAATAAATAGGATTACAAAAATAGCGTGCGCGCGCGCGCACTTTTTCGCACCGCGCCGCGCGGCCGCGGAATAATTCACCGAATCGCGCCGTGCATTAAATTGCGCGCATTAATATGCAATTGTTATAAATAAAACAGCGGATTTTGTTAATGCCACGCGCAATTATCTATTCACGAGTCGCGGCACCCGGTGCGCCGTGTGTGCGCCGTCCGCACGCCGGATTAATATTTGTTCAGCGTGCATATGTCAATTTGGAAATCGCGGCTCGCCCGGCGAAATGAAAACGCCAGAATTCGCGTCCAGGGAGAGTGGGACAAAAATTACCATCAACCAAGTTTTTATTTAAACATTTTTTATTGATAACGGAAGGCTTTTCTTATCATTTATATATATAATATATATATCTAATATTAAAGTAGACACGTTACCTATAATTAAAAGTTTCGAAAATATCATATTTATTTTATGATTTAAAATTTTGTTATAATAAAGGTTTGAAGACCTGAGGAGGAAAGTGTTCAGGTAGTGTGCGCAGCGCTTCCCTGTAAGACGTGAGCGCCCTCTGGAATTTGCGCTGTTCCGCGTACAGAGTGCCCAGCTGGAGCAGCGCCTGAACCTTGGCCACCTCGTGGGCCTCGCGGTCTTTGAGGCTCGAGCCGTCGAGCGAGGCTCCGATGCGCAGCACCGCGACCGCCTCCGTGCCGCGGCCGACCGACGATAAAGCTGAGCCAAGGTTTACATAAGCCTCTGCAAACAGTCGTGAATGTTGCGATCCCGTCAATCATGGCGCAAAGTCAAAGCGGGGCGAGGCGGAAAGAAGGGTAATTGCGGGGGTGTCGGCTTTCGGGGAACTGGGGCTTGCGAAGCGAAAGAGCCGGGCAGACAATTGTCTGCGTGACTTACGCGCAAACGAAGGCCGGAAATGAATGGCGCGCTGGTAGCAGAGAATGGCGTCTTCGTATTTTCGTTTGCCCTGCTGCAGTATTCCCCTGCAAATTGCGAAAGTAAGTATGAAACGAATTATCCGTTAATATGTTTGTCGAAAGTTTGTCAAGCGAGACGGCTAATTTGCTTAATTCGGCTAATAGGTGTCTTAATTGGCGGCTATGGATATCCGCGGCGATTCGGGCGTGCGCCGTTAAACAAAAGCCTATTATCATAACGCCATTACGGCGCATTAAAAGTTGCGTGCAACTTACAAATTGTAATGAACGTCCGCCATGTTCGGACGATACCGCAGCGCCTGCACGAACGCGACCTCGGCCTCATCGGTCCTGCCCTGCGCGCTCAGAACGCTGCCCAGGTTCCCGTACGCTGCAACAGATTTCGTCATTGGGGAGTGGTTCGCTCGAGTGGATCGCGACGAGTGCGAATGAAGAGGAATCGTTTTGTCCGGCTCGAAGGACCAGCGGACTCGAGAGCGCGTTATTTCCGCGATTACGCGAGGTCTGTTGGGGAAAATCGGTTTTCATTTGAACGGACCTTCCCCCTCGAGGAGAAATTTAACGGGGAAAAACGAGCGAGAAAAAGGAAGTGTCCGGCTCGAAGGACCTTCGCGGTTAAGTTGGGAGTCCGCCCAGGAATCACGAACCGCGGGTGACTCTTCAAAAGTGCTCGAAAATCGATTTCGGGCTATCCCGGCGCCCACCCGGTGGCAATACCGCACAATGCAACATCGACATTGATGCCGCGTCGACGGCGATTTGACGAAACATTGAATCGACGCTGAATCAATATCTCAGTGTTCATTCAGTCGATCTTGCATTCGCGTCAATGACTGCCAGATCTGTGTTGACATCACTGGCCCAACACTGGGTCATTGTCCACGTATCAACATCGAATCAACCGCGATTTTAATGAGTTGGGTTTGGTTCATTAGGTGTGGTTCTTCAAACCCTGCTCTCAAACCACTCGAAAACTTGCGAAACTCTCATCTCCTTTTCGGAGAGCGGAGTTCAACGCCGTTCTATTTACCGCCCTTCCCTGATCCTTTCACGGCAAAAAGGTGTATATTGCAGGGGGAGAAAAAATGCCATGCATCCAGAAGTAATCTTGATATAGAAGACAGTGTTGAAACAAGGGCAAATTATGTTTGATATGCAGTGGATTCTGTTGGCTCAACATTCTTTATCACGTTTTGCGTTCTATATAACGTTTGTTTTGGATTAGTGGCAATTTTCTCCTCCGTGGGAGTATATCGGATATCATGCTAAAATAATGCAAGAGCTATTAGGGCTGGTGTTAACTTCGTAATGTTTGGTTTTAGGGATCGACTATTTTTTTGGGTTGATTGATTTTAACCAATTCGACTAAGATGAACCTCAATGCTATCCTCATGCCGGTCCAACATGCAGTCCAGGTCTTTTCACATTGACTGCACGTCGAACTACTCTGGCAAAAAACCCAGGATTAATTACCGAACCAACCCCAACTGTAACAGTTGACTTCAAACTCAATCATTTCCGCCTTAACAGTTCCCTGCTTCAGACTGACTTGATACTCTTCTACTCAGAAGTCTGCAATATTTCTGTATCCGGCCATCTAAAACTTCCAACTTTCTCACCATTTTGCCCCAAATCAACCAGATTACGAGATTATGCTAAAACAGTTGAACGACCCCTTTGGAACATCTACTGCACTTCACAAATGATGAGATTTACAACTGTCTATCAATGTTCATTCTCCCAATCTTCTTCTCAGTGCAACATGACGAAGTTAACCTTGCCCTCAATTCCTACTCTGAGAAAAATGCAATTAGTTGCCACAGCCATGAACAAGAACTCGTTGGAAAAACCATTTTAATAGTCAGGGCAACCATTTGTTAATTGCACTGACCAAAATAATAGTTTCGCAGAACAACCTCAACCTCCGGAGATTCTCCGGAGAATCTTCGAAGATCCGAAGATGTTCCCTTAGGAATAACAGTTATTTTAACTACTTTTTCCGGTCGTCTCCTAAAACAACCATGCACTAGTAGACAACCCTAACTTCTCCTCTCAATCCATGTACCTTTTGGCGGGTTAATGTGCAGCGCCGACCTGTACAGACTCTCCTCATTTCGCCAGTCCTCGTTCCTCAGCAGTGTGCGCGCGGACATAACACTAAGTAAAAATATGGTCGCGAACAGGATCGTCCTCGCGATCTTGTCGTAGCACAGTTTGCGGGCGATATGGTAGCTCCCGGAAATGCCAGCCCCTATGGCCAGACACGCGCCCACGCTCGGCAGGTAGAGGATCCTCTCCGCGATGACGAAGCCCACGTAGAAGAAGACGTTGCTCGCCGGCAGGAACGGCAGCACCAGGAAGCCCACGATCACCAGCACCGACACCGCCACCGAGCACGCCGACTTGCCCTGCTCTCTACTCTCGCAGGCCTTCTTCTTCAGACACAAGCACTCGCCCACCGGGCCATTGTTGTTGTTGGCGGCTCTGCAGCCATCGGTATGGCAGTAGCCCGCCTTCCTCCCAGCGCATACCGGACACCTAGGCCCAGTCTGCAGGACGTAGGAAGACAGGTCGTAACTGGACCTGGACCTGGACCTGACCCTTCGACAGGACCTGCGGATCTGCCTCACCGACCAGAGGATGGTACCTAGGAGGACCAGGTAGAGGCAGATGGTCTCGAAGTTGCGGGGGTCCTTGAGGCTGGTGATCCTGGGCACCGCGTCCATGGACCAGTCGAAGCTCAGGGTGCTGGGGCAGAGGAGCATGCGCACACTGGCGGCCGGGAGATAGAGGAAGGTGAGGCCGCGGACCAGGCGCGAGGGGTGCCGGGCCACGGGATTGTCGGCGCTGGCGAACTCGGGCACCCGGCCACCCCCGATGCGGAACCGACCCAGGGTCAGGATCGCGAAGCTGCCGGCCAGGATCGTCGAGCTGCGCCACTTGCTGGGTCCCTCGTCGGTTTCCTGGAAGAGAGAGCGGGGAGGCTGAGGGAGAGAGCGAGTTGCGAAGTCGGGGGTGGAGAGATTAGCGGTCGAGATTATTGGGATTGGTCAGGTGTAAACTTGTAGTTTGAACTTGAATGCCGGCGATCTAGCCTTGCCCCGAGGAACGCCTGTTGTATCGTGTTTTGCCGCATTCCATCGCATCGCTCCTTTTTTAATGAGCGCGGTCTTCGCGTGTCTCGGCCGTGTCTTTATTGTATTCCGCTGTGCGTTGCCGGGGCAATTTACGTTTGAAGCCGGGTAATCTCGTTGCCGATGTGTACCAGTTTATTGCATTTTATTCGTTTTTATCCTACCCCGCGTTAGTTTATCACATTTCGGACCGCTTTATAACGTTTCGACCCATTTCCCGTGTATCCTGTCGGGGTTGGATGTAGTGCTGGTGGATGGATAATTCAGTTCTGTCATTATTGTATCTAATCCCGTTTCATCCCGGCCTGATTGAATCCGCCCGTGATGTGTTCCCTTTAATCCCATCTTAACTGCGAATCCCAAACTGTCCTGCTGCTATTGAAGCCAATTACAACCCATTTCATTGTAGACCATTCCACATGATTCCACCCTACAAGCTCTTCCTACATTACTTTTCCTACCCTATTGACAAATACAAAGGAAAGGAGATAAAACATCTGACACGGGGTGTGGCCTAAGAATGTGGCAAGAAACTAATTTGCTTGCCATTCTTCTAAGTCCTATCACCCCGTGGGATCCCAATAAAAGTTTTCTTCGAATGGCTTCTCTCCATGCGGTCTTTCGCAAATGCGTTAGTCCTATAAGTACTTTTCAAGGGGGTGACAGCTTGATTCTTTCCACGTCCAAAAATCTTTCGATCCTAATCCCAAAACCCCATTAAACTTTCGGCGAAATCTTTTAATGAAATCTCATAATCTGGACGCAACATTAAAAATGCAGACCCGTTCGATCTAATTCAAATCGCGCGTTCATTCACCCGACATTAAATCCGTCCATCTCCGCTGCACCTCCACATCATCTGATTGAAAAATGGTTATCCGAAAGCGATAACTAGCGTCCGATTGAACGTATCCCGGAATGCGATACCTTATTCAGCGTGTTGGAGTCGTTTCTGCAAAATTCCCATACGAGGCATAGAGCCAATGATGATATGCCGGTTTCTTTAGCCAAGTTCGCCATTACGGAAAATAGTAGCGTGAAAATGAGTGGGAGGATAGACTTCGTTTGACTGCAATGCTCCATATATGCAAGGAAAGCCAACTGCGTAAACAAACAAGCGAGAAGATCTGCTCGACCTACAATGCTGGCAACTGCTTCGCTGTGGATTGGATGGACTGCGAAAAGCAGTCCCGCGACTGCTTGAGCCATTGTTTGTCCAGGCAAGATCTGGAAAAGAATGATTGCGCGATAAGTAGGCATTCAGCGCGGGAATAAAAAAGAGCTAACGACGTGCCCGCGTTTAAGCCGGCATATAAGCTCGCACGGGTTTTTCCAGTTTGCGCGCGATTTTCGAACGTTTTAGCCGAAATAGCGTTCGCGATTGTACGCACGCTTAAACACGTAGCACTGCGTTTTTTTTGTTTTTGTTTTTCGACGAAAAATAACATGTAAAACAAATACTGGGCACGTGAAATATGAAATGGGCGAAAAAATAAAACGCCCGCGAAGTTTGCATTTAGAATCGCAATTGAATAAAATCGCGTATTTTTCTTTCATTAATACATCGCGAGTTCACGCAACTCGGCCATTTTTTTTCGCAATAGTTGTAATCAAAAGCGCGGAAAAATTGGACGCACTATCCTTGTTGCGTCGAATATTGTTTCATTCGCAAATGCCATTCCGGTAAAAATTTCGAAGCTAAACGCTAATTAAATTTGCGCCACAACGAATAGATTGTGTGTACCGTCGGGCGCGCGTGCTAAATTTAACCTGCTTTGTTCTGATTAATTTAGCGTTGCTTCATATTTTGACTCAGAGTTACTGTAAAATCGGTTTCATTCATTGAATAAAATATCCGCGCAGCAAATATAGATACGCGACACTCGGCAAAAATAACTCATTACTCAGGGTAAAAATGTTTACCGAGTATTAATTTTGCAAAGCGATTTTTAGTGTTAGTTGTGGTCGTTGTTGTCGAAGCGGTTAAAGTTTCACGAATCGGGTTTGAGATTGTTGAAATTCGTAGGGCAGATTTTATTTTCCATTAATCTCTTCATTGAGTTGACATTGTTGCTCGGGGGGAATTGACAATTGAAAAGTTTCCGCGTTGTTTCAGCATTTTTGCGCATTTGTGTGTAAATTTGCGAATCTCTTGATATCGAAAAAATATTCGACGATTCACTCGAGAAATACCATTTGCACTTGTACACAAGAAAGTAATGGGACATATTTGTCTCCGTTTCGTTGTTTAAAAAGTATAAGTGTCTTTATGCGTAAAAGTACCTATGGTTATGCTGAAGGAATTTATGAGTCTCGGCGATGCAATGTAATTTCCGTACGAAGATGTACATTTCGCGCTTTTTAGCGAAACAGGAATACCGCATTTCCAAACTTTATCATTGTTTCATTAAACAAACGCCTTCCGAACAATACATTGCGATAATTTCGACGAGGGGCGCGCGTTTTGTTAATGTTCGCAAAAATTGCTTTGTGAATGAAAAACATGCAGGATTACATTAAGCTGTTAAAAAACTGGCAAATAAACAACGAAAAAAAATACGGCGCCCGAAATTGAAAGGGAAGAAACTACCGGCATTGAAACCCGCAACGTTATTCATTATCCAAAAATAAAAACCCGAAGTGACATCGTGATAAATTGTTTATGCCGGCAATAAAGTTGAAAGCCGGGGCGATACGTTACGATGTAGTTATAGTGTGTAAAACTACATTTATTTATAAATGACGAGACCGCCGTTAAGAGGTTCTTAAAGCGTTATAGTTCCGGAGTTAGTGGCTCCGAAATGTGTATCAATAATTCAAAAGGTGAGCCGTAATTAAAACTTTTCGCGATTCAAATTGCCGCGATTTCCGCGCAGCCGACAATCAGGCGAACAACGCGAATCGAAAAATCACTTCTCCTTGCAAATTCGCTGCCGAGATTTTCAAGACGAGCCAACTTGCGCTCCGAATTTCGCCGTCGAGTTTCAGCCCGTCGCATCGGCTCACGGCGAAATCTGATCAGAATTCCGGGTACAATTTCGTCGGCCGATTGGGATTATACGAATTATTATTATAATTGCAAAGTCCTGAAGTGCTAAGCTCGACGGCACTTGGCGTTAGTCACTGCGCTCGTGTCCCGAGCGGGGTGATCGCGAGTTTTATGGCTCTGCAGAAAGATAGCCGGTTATACCCACATCGCGCTTTGAAGTCCCCGGGTTCTAATGAGCCCGATCCGAGCCACTCGTGTCTGATCCCGCCGAGTGCTGTTTATAAATGCGTAAGATGCATTTAAAGTCGCTCCACTTAAATTGCCTTTACCCGCGCGCGGCCTGCATTTTTTATTTCGCATTAACGTTCGGTCGCGCGCCAATTCTTGACCCGCATTATTCCGCTCGCGCGAGCGCGCCTCCTTAAAATGCGTCCAGAGTCGATCGCGCGCCACCGCTTGTGGGAAACACGCGCTACCTATCGGTCGCGCGGTCGAACTCCGCGCCAAACGCCGCGAAAAAGGGCGTTTCGCCATTTCTTGTCCCGGATTAATCTGCTCGTGCGAGCGCGCCCCCTAAAAGCGCCAAGTCGATCGCGCGACACCGCTTGTGGGAAAGGCGCGCCACCTATCGGTCGCACGGCCGAACTCCGCACTAAACGCGACGAAAGAAGAGCGTTTTGCCAATTCTTGACCCGGATTATTCCGCTCGCGCTAGCCCGCCCCCTAAAACCGAGTGTCGAGATGATCGAGCACCACCGCTTGTGAGAAACGGGCGCCACCTACCGGTCGCGCGGCCGAACTCGGCGTCAAACGCGGCGAAAAAAGGGCGTTTCGCCGAACTTTTCGTGTGAATTCCACAAATCACGCGGCGGGTCGGCTAAAGCGGCCAAACTGAAAGGGAAGAACGCAAAAAGGGGCAACGAGTGTAGCAAAAAAAAGTCGGCAACTTTATAACGCAGTCACTCACCTTCCGTGCGACTCTTACAACGAGTGCACTACAAATTGCATGAAGTACCACATTAACTACATGATATCCAAGAGGTTCTAGCCCTCCAATTATGTAATTTAATCGAAACGTCGCGACGCATAATGGTCTGTAGCTGCCGTGCGAGCCGCTGCCGCGCAACGGCGTGCCCCAGAAGTCGTTTTCCAGGAGCTTGTGCCATGGGGTGCTGGGCCTCAGGTCCGGGTTCGTGAGAATCGCCCTCCTGCAAAGCACACGCACCGCCTTACCAAGACGTCCTGCCACCCAATTAAAGCGACCTTTTTCCACCGCAATTCACCCTTCCCTCGTTTTTGCGCGCCTCGGCCGTTTTTGTTCCGCTCTCCCGGCGCCCTTTTCCCATCGAGCGCCGGCGTCCTTTTATTATTTTTTTAATTAACTCGCGCCGCGGCTGCGAGTGTCTCGTCAGAAAAGAAGTCGCGCGAAATCGTCCCGCGAAAATGATCGCCGCCGTTATCGATAGGGCTCGGCCACATCCGGCTGCATAATTGATCCCGCCGCGGGAAAATGTTTTAATCAATGCCCGGCGCGATTTGTCTTGAGCGACACATATCGGCGCGAACGGCGATTTATTATTGAGACGTAAACGCGGCCAGGAGGGTATTAATGGCGCGATAATTGAGCGGCTTTTTCCGGGGGAAGCGCCGGCATCGGGGGATAAAGGTCGATGGGAGATTGAGGGATGGCGCGGCTCGATGTGTGACGCCGGATCTCGGACTGAATCTTGAATGAGTCAGATTGGGTATCAGGTGTTAGCAGATGAATCAAGGAGATTCGACGCGGAAGGATTGCCGTCTCTTTTTGCGCGCGCCGAGATATTTATCGGATTTCCGTACGCGCTCCGCCGACGGCGAGGATTGTTGGCCCGTCGGGCATCAATTTTTCGGCGTCGCGCAATTAAGCGACGGCCGCGACAAAGCCCCCGAAAAGCCCTCGCTCCCGATCGGGGACCGGTCGAAATTGTCCTCAATAATCCAGCGCCCCAAGTTCCCGAGCCGAAATCGGGCGAAGTTAAAAATGAAAATCTCATTTCCGCGCGCTCGTCAATGAGTAAGCAGCTCCTCGGCAGAGCCCGATCGGAAAGCCACTAATCGCGAGCCGTAAGAAACCCCGGCGGGGGCCGATCGCGAATTGATCCGCGAACCGTGACCCGTCGCGTCAATTATTAACGGGCGCCGCGGCGGACTGGCGCTCGAACAATGGCCCGCGCGAAATTTATTGACAAAATACGCCCACGCTCCGCGTCGCCCTCGCGACTGTAACTTTGCTCCCCGCGGGGCAACAGCCGCCGACATTTTCCGGTCCAGAAAGCCTCGCCGACGCAAACACCGCGCGAAAAACAGCCCGAAAATTATGTCTTCCTTCCTGGCGGCGGCGCGCGCAAAAAACCCCGAGCCCGAACCCGTCGATCCCGAACCCGGAACGCGGACCTCCGGCCTCCTCGGGAACCTCCGGCGACCCTACACCGCGTCGATACCCGCAGTAGTATGAGGGCCCCCCCGACCCTCATACTACTGCCCCCCATACTAACCGGTCGTCGTAGACGAAGCCCCCGTACAAGGTCCCATAGTAGAGTACCGTGGCAACGAGCGCGCAAGCTAAAGCTAGGATATCCATATCACATTGCGGCGGCCACGGCAGCGGTGTCGGT
>JABFPB010005656.1:0-13023 GCA_022817645.1 Ceratoteleas bidentatus
TTGAGTTGACTAACAGTTTATTCAACATAACTAAATATGATGCAAATAAATATATTTAGTTGTGTTTACTTTCTCGTTTTCTCAGTGTATACTTGCACACCATATTTCTCGTCCTCCCCAACGGAACCGAAAGTTCAAAAAACGTTTGGTGAACGTTTCTAGAACGTTCCGAACGTTCTGTAAACGTTTATACGATGATAAAATTTCCGACAATAAAGTTTTTAGAACGTTCTCTAAACGTTTGTGAAAATCTATACTGAGAGATATTAACAAGTAAGCCTTGTTTACAGACGGATAATGGTTGGACAACGGTCGGATAACGGTGGAAAAAAGGTCGGATAACGGTCGCATAAGGGGCGGATAACGGTCGGATAAGGGGCGGATAAGGGACGGTTAAGGGTCGAATTACGGTCAGATAAGGGTCGGATAACGATCGGATAACGATCGGATAAGGGGTGGATAAGGGACGGTTAAAGGTCGGTTAAGGGTCGGATAATGATCGGATAAGGGGTGGATAAGGGTGGGTTAAGGGTGGGATAACGGTGAATAAAGATCGGATAAGGTGCGCGTAAGGGTCGGATAATGGTCAAATTACGGTCAGATAAGGGTCGGATAACGGTCAGAGAAGTGTTGGTTAAGGGTCGGATAACGGTCGGATAAGGGACGGATAAAGTCGTACAAGGGGCAGATAACGGGCGGATAAGAGTTGGATAAGGTTCGGATAACGGTCGAATAACGGTCGTTTAAAGGTCGTATAGCGGTCGCATAGCGGTCATATAACGGTCGAATAACGTTCGTTAAAGGTCGTATAGCGGTCGTACAACGGCCAAATTACGGTCGGATAATGGTAGGATGTCGGTAGGATGGCGGTAAGATGACGGTCGGATAACGGTAGGATGACTTCGTAGCCTCTAACTCCGTTAATTTTTTACTGGCACTCCGTCCAACAAATTACCTTGAACTCCCTCAGAATGTATTGCGGCATGTTGTACTCTGCTATCGGGTCCACGACGAAGCACTGATACCGGATAGAGCGGTCAGACGGCCAGTACTGGTGGCATTTCTCCCGACCCATCTCCTTCAGTTTCGTCAGCATCACGACGATCGTGGAGTTGTGCTCCCACAGCATCCGCCAAAAATCGTCTGTTGTGTCATTGAGCGGTCCCTGGGTCGCGATATATGCCGACCTATACCGATAGCCATCTATAAGACTCGCGTTGATGTAGTCCGAGCCTTCGATGTTGCGTTGTGGCTGCAGACACACCCGGGTACATTCGTATGGCAAGATGTGCACCAGCCGGTTCTTGTGCTTGTTGCATGGCAGGTTCGCCGAGATGAACCGCGTGGAGTCGGCTTTGATATTGGACAGCTTCTTGAACTCAAGCTCCATGCCGGTGATGTTGTCTATCTCGGGCTGCATGAGCTTCTGGATGTGCGAGTGGAGGTTGCGTGCCGGCACCTCGGTGTTGCCACAGATGACGGCCTCCAGGAGTGCGTCGTGGATGAAGATGTACTGATCCTCGGTTTGGACCATGTAGTTGCGCTGTGCGCGCAGACATGTCACGTGGCCGTAAATGTCGATCATCTTTTCGTGGCGGATTCGCTCGAGCATCGAGTCAATGACGATGAAGCAGCCAGTGCGCCCGACCCCGGCACTACAATGCACCACGAGCGGCCCGCTCTCGGGCACGTTCAGAGTCTTGACGCGGCGTAGGAACTGCAGAAAGGGTGCAGGGTGCTCTGGCACCCCGTGGTCCGGCCACGCGGTAAACTGCAGTTGTTTGATCTCGCGCCGTTCCGAATGGTTCGTGCGACAAACCTGGGAAAAAAAGAGGTGGAACGGGGATTACATTTATTTAGCCTTTTATTGACGGTTCCTAGCAGTGTTACTGCTGCACTGAGAAAACTAATTCGTAAAAGCTACGTACACTTTATTAGATATATCGTAAAAGGTACGAAAAAAGCGTACACTTTACGTCATATATCGTAAAAGGTATGAAGTTTTCATAGCTTTTTCGAATTAGTTTTCTCAGTAGAGATAGAATCCGTACAATAATAATGGTTCAATCCGATAGCATATTTGATATTTAGACCGTCTACTTGTTCTATACCTGGAAAGTGCGTATACAGTAGGTCGCCAGTTCCTGAACGTCACTCATGGTTACTGTCATCTGACCATAAGTCTCAGCTCCTCTCGTCGGCCAGTACTGGTCGCACTTGATCCTCGTACGTTCCTCCAGTTTCGTCATCATCACTATGGTACTCGTCCTTAGTTCCCAGCACATCCGCCAGAAGTCAGCGAATGTGTCCTGCAAAGGACCTTGTGTCGCTACATAGGCATTCTGCTTCCTGTATCCGTCGCAGTAGTTGGCGTTGATGTAGTCCGACCCAGGGATGCCATCTATAGTTTGGAGAATTACTCTCGAGTGGTCGTATGCGATCACGTTGGCGTAGCGGTTCTTGGTCGTGTTCACTTCCATGTTGGAGTGGTCCCATGTGAACTGCTGACCTGGTTCGATCGATTCGTATTCCTGGCTGAATTTAAGATTGTCATTGGCTTTAAGGCGTTCAATGTGATTTCCAAGTTCACTGATTGGTATTGGCGGGTGCGACATCATTCCTGGAGTTTGGAAATTAATACGCCGCATTTCTACCGGGTCGGACGGAGCATGGTTCGAGCTAATATCCGCCGCCATAAGGGGACGAGTAACGGCCGCCTGGTCAGGCGCTTTGCAAGGCTGCCTTCGTCTGAGGAAAAGGAAATTATGTTAATTTCGGCCGAATAATATGTTCTGGTTTTGAATCGTCTAAGTCTTAGACTCCAGACGATGGAAACATCTTTCTTAGCCCTTCCAAAGTTTTAGCTTAAAAACGTATATTAGATGGTTCACAGATTTAATTGGTTCAAACAGATAAGTTATACTTGGATGTTATCTTTCATTTTAATTTGAAAGTAAAGTTTGTAACGCGAAGTTTATCGTAAATATTGTAAATAATAAACAAATATATACAAATAATGTACATGAACAAAAGATGTACATTATTTGTATAATAATACAAAAATAAATAAAATGTAATTAAAATATAATTTGAAACTAAAGGAAACGCAAAAACAAGAAAATTATGCAAATTATACAAATTATATTGAAATTATGTCAGTTATCGTGATGACCAGCAGATGGCGCCCATCTGCCACGAATACGCGTATAAATATTGGTGAGAAAGATGGCGGGAATGTAAGGAGAGAAATCCGGTAGGTGGCGCACGGTTTCTCACAAACGAGTTGGTCTTTGGATATTATGATTAAGGGTCCAAACGCCGAACAATGTCGATTAAACAGTGGGCTAACCCCCCAACTGGCAAAATTTTCGCCTTTTGGGGGAAGTATTTGCTACTACCCCAAGACCTGCACCGACGGCGGCTCCAGGCAGGCTCACTCCTAGACCCTTCTGCGTATACCGCCGCAACCTTTCTAGCGGTCAGAGCTTCATGAGGCACGCGGTTACCCGCGACAACTCACTTGCCGCTGACGGCAGAATATAGGCGCGACGCTTTAGCGCTATCCATTTTCAGGGCTAGTTAACTACCGGGCATTCCCTTCAAGATTTACCAGGAAAGGGACGCCCGGTAGGCCTTTTGCACCTAATGAAACTGAGAAGTTCAGCCAGATGCTGGCAGACCCTATCGGAGTAAGGGTGAATTGTCGTGTAACTGCTAGGTGGAGCAAGTTGAACAAGGGCGCGGGGTTTGACACAGGGTTGATGCAACCCCTTTAAAATAGTACTGAAAAGTGGGCGGCGACCCATGCCGTGGAAGCCCTACGCTCCTACACGTGAATTCGTTGGAACGGCTGAGCTTAACTGTACTATTAATTTCTGAATTTTTGTTGTAAAAGAAGCGGCGACCCTGATAGAACAAGATGCATATTATACATATATTAGATGGACATTCATATATAAAATAGATATATACATATAATATACATAAAATATACATATATTAGATATATGTCAAATTGATGTTCTATCTAGGGAGTAGTAGATCAAAAAACCGGAAGAGAGCAAGCAGAGTAGCAGAAAGTTATTGTTAAATTTTCTAAAGGTATTCAAATTTTCTTTTTCTTTTTTATATTTCGCCTGTTAAGTGAGCAAGAACTCACCAATTGTCAGGTGATGAAATCATTTAAGTACGACCCAAGTTATGGATACGAAAATAATGAATCTGAGGACAATTCTTTATAAGATATAATTTTGTAATAATTTTGTATTTATAATAAATTGTATGCGAGGTCGTATTATATATATTGAGGCACTGTTAATATTATGCTAATATTCGGGCAATTGAAAGATTAAGTTAACTTGTCTAAAAGTTCACTTTTCAATCTAGATACTTACTTTTTAATGACGAAGAGTAAAACAAGACACACGCTAACCATCAGTGCTGCTATAATTGGGCCCACAACCCAAACCATTCCGGGTTCCTGGCCACTGGTTTTTACAGAGACATCAGGACTGCCATCTGTATCCCCGTTAGGATTGGGACGGCGCGGTGGCTCGCCCGGAGGTACTTCCTTCATATCCAGGGACAAAGGTTCTGACATTGGCGACGAAGTGTACAAATGCTGAAACCAGTCAACGAGTCAGAATATGAAATACATATTTGTTTTACCTCCCTAGTTTGTACCTTTCCACTTACCCTTTTAGGAGTGTCCACCACTGCGCGAACAAAGATTCTGTACTTCTTATTAGGTTCTAGTTTGCGGTTATGATACCCCTCGTAGTGTTCCCCATTACCTAAATGGAAGGTATAGGGGACGTCCCTAAGTGGAAACTTGGCAGCAATGTAAGGCTTCTTACTGGAATCTTTTTCCGGGCTGCTGTTGATCGATTCTTCCGTAAACTCGTCAGGTTGCTTACGTTCCCAGTCACTGTCTACAGGTACGACGAATAGGAAGTAATGGGATATTGGGCCGTACTCCTCCGAAGCGGAAGGCAGGATGACCTGAATTTCTTCTCCGTTCACAACACCATAGAAGTCAGGTTTAACCATTGGTTTCGGAGCTGCCATCTGGGTGGTCACCGTGATCTTCGCCGGGGGTCTGTACTGTCCATCTGCAGGAACTGCGCTAACATTTACATTGTACGTGGTGAAGGGTTGAAGATCATTGATGGTGGTTGTCAGTGGCATAGACGGTGCCGAAGCTGGCACGACGATCACTTGACGCGGAATAATCTGTAACTGCGTGATGCCCTGTGAATCGACGAACTCCTTCACAGCATCAAATGAGACGGTATAGTTGACGGGGTTGAGTCTTATAGGTGGCGACCATGACAGCGTCATGGAGTGGGTCGATGGATTGGGTGCTTGGAGATGCAAAGGCACGTCTTCCGGCTTTACCTTCACGGTTACCTTATCGCTGAGCTTTCCGAGCTGCTCATTTTTGTATCTAGACGCTACAGCGATTGCGTACGTAGCGAATTTTTCCAGATTCGTTAAGTCGGCCGATTCTGTATCGGACACGTTCACCTGTTTCCATTCGTCCAAGTCCTCCACCGCGGTCGATGTGTAGAAAATCCGATACCCGATTCGCCCGCGGCTCGACACTTTTTCCCACCAGACCTCTACGCTTGAGTCCGAGGTGGCAACCGCATTGACCTTCATAGGCGCACGACCGATGTCTTTTTCAGTGTGTATGAGGATTTTCTCTGAGAAGGGGCCACCTCCTTGAGAGGTGTAGGCCTTGACGTGGAATACATACTCCGTGTTCTCCTCAAGATCACTGAAGACTGCCTTTGTATTTGTGGTGTTACGCTCAATGACGGTTGAGTGGTCATTCTTTTTGTGGAACTGAACGTCGTATTTAATGATCTGGCCGTTGGTGGCATTTCGGATAGGTTTGTCCCAGGTAATGGCCACTGTGTCAAGAGTCTGGAATCGGTAGGATAGATTTGTTGGTGGACCTGTGGGTTTGCCTTCCGGACTCTTCCAGTATATAACCGTTTCTTGGCCAAATCCCATGTTGTTCTTTCCAGTCACTCGGAATTCGTATTCCACTCCTTTCTCAACTAAAGAACAATAAAGAGTGAATTTCACTAGAATATAAGACTAAATATCACCTACTTTTCCTATACTCTTTTATCTCGTTCACAATAATTTGTACGTCATAATATTCTTTAGAACGGTATCGAAGCATCACATCAAAGGACTAAAGTATCTATGGCTCTATAATTCCAAAAAGCTTAAGTTTACTTACCGAGATCCTCAATTTTATAAGTATGCTGACGAGAATTGTTGATAAATTTCTCTGTTAGCGTTTGGTTCTTGATACCATATCTGATTCTGTATCCCAGAAGGTCTCCATACGTCTGATTCGGCTTAACCCAATCCAGTTCCAGTGTGAGAGAGTCTCGATTGAGAACACTGTAAGGGAAGCAATGTATTAATGGTAACTGTACCTTCCCTATACTGAACAATCTTTTACAATTAAACAACTCACTTCACATTCACCGAAGGTTTATTGGGCACTCCACCAGGTGTCTTCACGTCTACAGGTGGAGACCGTTGTCCATCTCCCTTCCTTGTTAATGCAGCAACTTGCACGGAATACTGAGTGTCTGGTTGGAGATCAGTAACGTTCAGTTGTAAAGGCTGATTTTGTTGCACATAACGAAGGATGGGTTCGTTGAGTAGCTCCTTATTCTAAAACATTAATAATATCACCGTAGCACCCCTTCTCTTTCAACATATCACTCCAACATTTCGACAACCCTTTACCTCGCTGCTGACTTCCTGCACGTGGATCTGATAACCAAGGATTACTCCGTTCTGTTCCTTAATGCTGGGAGGTTTCCACGATACTTGGATGGTCGATGAGTTAATGGGGATTACACGAACGTCTTGTGGATCTCCCGGAACTGTAACGCATTGTTGTATTAGATGACGCTCCTGGAGCCAGATGCTACGTACTTTCATCCACATTCAGTCAGACATACGTTCGTTGGGAACAAAAAATCAAACGTAAATAAACGATTGTTAAATGGTCAAACGCATGTTGAAGTGGAACACAAGAACGGTTGGTCTAATCAGTAATATCAGGAATGGTCTCGTTTGTGTTTGGTAGTGATTTGTCTGTCAGGTGTACCTTGTCCAAAAGTATCGGCAAGAAATCGTAGAAACAAGCTTTAAGTAAGTGAAACAGAAATCGCGAAAAGTCGTTAGTATTTACAAGAACAGGAACAACCAAAAAGAAACAAGTCAGCAGGAAATAATAGCTCGTAGAAGACAGGCACCATTCACACGAGTGTTGCGACGTTGACACGTTTCAACGTGTGACGTCACACTCTGGTCACACTCTCGCCATGGTGACATTCTCCATTTGAATACCAATAACTGTTCAAAACATTGTTCGCATCTCATTCGTCCTTGAGAGGAAAAGTATGGCAACACGTAGGGAGTCGTTTAACTAAGCGTTTATCGTGGAGAGTCCATGATCGCGCGAGTAAATTGGACTGTCGGACATGGTGTGCGGTATAAGGGCAACGCTATGGAGACGTTTAGTATCGACTATTTATAGAGCGCACGACCGTTTGGCGACATGGACGTTCCAGTATCCGACTTCTGAATGAAATGCTTAACACAAACTGACACGCGGTTATGAAATGATAAGGGAAACGGGAACAGGTCATAATAACGACAGACTACTACGGTAACTTGACGTATACGTGGTAACCAAATGTACTGCGCTACGTAACTCGGTACTGCACATGTCGGGCAAAATAAAGTGCGCAACTGAAAACGAAACGACTGAGTGAGAGAAACAGACAGAGAGAATAAGTGGAAGAACAATTACGATATTCGGAAAGCATTCAGAACAAAACAAGATTGTTTATTGTTTTTAATCTCTCGAACACGCGTTATTTTAAGGAAAGATATTGTTCTTCTTATGTATCCGATTGTATATCTATTAGAATAGCCAATAGAAATGATAACAGTACTTAGACTGAAAAATGCATTTTCAGACTCAGAACAGTACAATATTGATTTGTTTTGGATGCTTCCGGAATACCTCAAAAAATGAGAACAAAAACGTGAAAGAATACTCCACTCTCGATTTACGTCTCTCTAAGTGGACTTCACCCATGACCACATGTCGGACGTATCAGCTCGGCTAGCGCAAAAACAAAACAGGTTTTGGAAAAAACTTAGCCGGACCAAAGCCGTCGCAAAAATCGTAGTCGAGAAAAAAATTTGCGCGGCAGGAAGAAGAAAAAACGGGGGACACAGCGGGATGTCAAAAATGAAAACCACAAAAACGGTCTGCGCACGTCAAAAAAATCGTGAAAGCCAAGAACGGCTTCCACGTTGATACTCACTTTTCACTCCTGCGCCCCAAAAGTCGCCAAAAAAGTAGGAAAAAGTATCGTAAAAATGGGTGTCAAGATCGCACGTATATCAATTCATTAAATAGTACAAGTGTCATCTTATTTACGAGGTTCGTTTCTTTAGCCTCAGACGGATAGACTGTTGATCGTTCATTCTCGCTCGCACAATCGCACACCATTCGCCCGGCCATTCGTCCACTTTCACGCCGTCTTTTGTGTAAGTCGTCGTTGCATCGTGTGCACCTGACTTCGCGCGTACAAAAAGTGATCTGACTGATGACGATTATTTCAAAATTTCTCTGATACGGTCGTTACTCGGTTGGTCCTCGATTGCGGTTGCTCGCAGAGAGGCGGGAGACGTGAGAATATATTTGTCATGCGCAATCACTACTCCAAATATAAAGTAACTAAAGACTCATGTCCACCTGTTTCGTACCGCGAAGAAAGGTGTCGTCGCGGGTGAACGGAAAGATCGCGGTTGGTTTACCGAAAAAGAGCATGTTACCGGCGCAGCGGCAGGGGGGACCTCTTTCTAGGCGATTCGAAACATGGAAAAGGAATGTCAAATTGAATGCTGGGGGAGAGAACAAAGTCAGAATCAACGAAACGAATGACAGGATCGGTGTGTGAGTGAATCGGGTAGGGGGTCGTCTGTGGTTCTCGTGGGAAGACTCGCGCTTGTGTGCCGGCCAAAAACAACTCGGCCAAAAATCCGACACAAAAAACGAGCCCGGCGGCTAAAATACGGTCTCAAAAACCCGTGAAAAACGTCCCGTCGCGGCGAGCCCGTCCTAGTAGCCTCTTGGCACTCAGTCACACGGATACAGAGGGGAGAAAATAAAATTGTACCTTGGGAGCTGCAATTGTTATGTTTTGAACCCTCGTACTGAGTCATTAAAATATCCTTTTGTGTAACGTAAAGAGAAACACAAACCAAGGTCACATCTAGTAATCACCTCAAGTTTAGATGATTACTGGATGTTACTTACTGAGTATACTGAACCGAAGTCAGATGAAACTAAGTTTCATGACAACGTTGCGGGGATGGGTGCTATTCTTCAATGATGTACTGAATCATGTAGAAGAAGAATCATCATTTAGTCATCTTATCATTCGCCATTATCTAGATGTCTATCCTAGACGGTTAGATCTAGACGCAAAAAATGTAGGTGCGTCAGACGTCCCCGGAAGCATGTCATTTATGCGTCTTTCCGTGTCGGCTTATGTCCCGAGATTCGGGTCGTCTGCTGCGCCGAATCGAAGCTTCTGACTACCTGAATTATATCCCTGGTACCAACTGTACAATCCCTAATACCACATAATATTCCAGGAATTTACCCAGAATAGTTTTCTTGAATATTTTATGTCCACCAGAAATATTCTGAAATGTTCCGAAATATTCCTGGTACATACTAGGATCATTATTTGGCCGGCGAAATAATGTACTCAAAATATTCCGGAGAAATATTTTCAGTACGAACTAGTAACATTTCTGGAATATTTTTGAAACATTACGAACATATATTTTCTTTAAAATATACCAGAAATGGACGAGAAATATTTTTCTGAAATAATATTTTGAAAAAAAAAACAATATTAATCAAGAAGACTCGCACTTCTATCCCCCAAGTAGCAGTCAGGGACTCTACCCGTTGAACCACAACGATTCATGGTAACTTGATCGCAAAAATGACAGTCTCTCGTAATCGGAGATTTCTGGAATGTACCAAGAATTAACTCAGAATATGTTTCTTGTACATTTGAAATGCTCTAAAAGAGAGAGATCCTGGTACAAATTATTGCGATTAAGTTACCATGAATCGTGGTGGTTTAACGGGATGTGTCGCCGACTGCTACTTTGGGGACATACGTTCAAGTCCTCTTACTAATTTTTTTTTTCAAAATAATATTTCAGAAAAATATTTCTCGTACATTTCTGGCATATTTTAAAGAAATCTTAATTTTTTCGCAATGTTCCAAAAATGTTCCAGAAACGTTCACAGTTCGTACTGAAAATATATTCTGAATATATCTGAGTATATTATTTCGCCGGCCAAATAATGATCCTAGAATGATCCTAATGACCATGAATAGTTCGGAATATTTCAGAATATTCCTGGTGCATATAAAATATTCAAGAAAAATATTCTGGGCGCATTCCTGGATTTTGTGCTATTAGGGATGTAAATGAAGTACCGATTGCGGGGTTGCCAGCTGCACCGAGTATAGTTGGTAAAGGTTAAGGATATGATAAGGCGTTGATTTCAGCTACATGAAGGAATGATAGGAAAAATCTGAAAAAATTTGAGTGCATGCAGTTTTTCATTGCGGTTTGAATGTCGTATTTTTTAGTATGGGTAGTTTTTAGGGGTAGTCTGAATTTTTAGGGGATGAAAAACAATTTTTTTTTAAATGGCTTTGTTAAGTTGCAGAGCAAATTTAGTTTAGCCGATTCTGTACGTGTGATTTTTTTCGTAATTTTATGACACACCCCCTAGGAGGAGGTGCAATTTGAAACTGGGGGTGTTCCGTAAAAGTATCTGAATGTTTGCAATTTTCGATAAATAATGTTACGTGGAACTTGAAATAAAATATTATAGAAATTTTCAGCTATATTTGCACATTTTTATTCATCAAATTATCAATTTTACCGTTTTAACCCTTAAGCTCGTCCTAGACGTAAGGTGGCGCTGTTTCAGTCGATCTTTTAGAAAATAAAACATTTTTCATAAATAAAATTCACCCTCATAACTGGGAATCACGCAGCTTATACTATACTTACTTATTTTTTCTATATGTATGGAAAAAATATGGAAAAAATATTTATTGAAAAAATATAAGCTGCCTGTTTCCTAGTTAGGAGGGTGAATTTTCTTTACGAAAAATCTTTTATTTTCTAAAAGATCGACTGAAACAGAGCCATCCTATCAATTTTACCGTTTTAAATTTTACCGCGAGTGTAAGGGTTAAAACGGTAAAATTGATAATTTGATGAATAAAAATGTGCAAATATAGCTCAAATTTTCAACATTATTTTATTTCAGGTTCCACATAACATTATTTATCGAAAAGAAAAACAAATTTCAGATACTTTTACATAACACCCCCATTTTCAAATTATATCTCCTCCTAGGGGGTACGTCATTCAATTATGACAGAAAATCACACGTACAGAACTAAATCTGCTCTTTAACTTAACAAAGCCCTTTTTTGAAAAAAAATTTTTTCATCCCCTACAAATTCAAACTACCCCTAAAAACTACTCCTATACAAAAAAAAAACAATACGCCATTGAAAACTACGTACATTCAGATTTTTTCAGATTTTTCCTATCATTCCTTCCTGAAGCTGAAATGAGGACCCTACCATATTCTTAACAGCATGAACTCCAGAGCTTTGTTTTCGTATCCAAAGTTGTAATTTCGAATAAATGTAAAATAATGTATTATTATGTGTAAAATATGTGCAATGTACGAAAACACAATTTATAATTTCTTTTATTTATTCATGAAAAATGTATGTAAATAGTAGCCTTTCTAATAATTTTAACGATTATAGATTTTATACAAAAAAAAAATTTGTAATTATTTTTTTGGAATAAATATATAAACAAATTAATTTATTTTAATCTCATATATACTGGCATATATGGGCGAATTCATAAGAATTTTTCAATTCTTGCCATGTCTATTTTGTGACTGATTAGGTGGTTGATCGGAAACGTATATTTAATGTAACTATTCATTTTGTGATATTTTAAACGAATAACTCATCAAGAACTATGATTCTTATATTTATTCTATTTTTAAATAATTAATACTCAATACACTGTAAGCTCCGTGGCTGTTCTATGTACCAAAAATATAAATGTTTCTCATATCGATGTGCCAGATACTTGATCTCATACCTTCTATATCTGCAGTGAATTTTGACTCGAATCTAAAGAACATTTTATCCAAATGTCAACGTAATTAGATAGTTTATAACTGTAGTTTAATACAAAAAAAACTCTGTCCTACGAAATCGTGAAAACATGCAGAAAGTGTAACATTTTTATGTAGAAATAAACAGTTTTCTAATGGAATTGACAATAACTATTGAAAACGTGGATTTTCACATAAATGAAGCATATCAGGAATGATTCTGTATGAATCAATTCGTTAGCATTATGAGAAATTATATCGTAGCAAACAATATGTAAGCTCCATGTCAACTGGCCCAATCTTCCAAGAGTATACAAATTGACGCTCGATTTGGAATACGAATTTTCCTCCCTAGTGGTGTACTACTCCATGAATAATACCCAGAGAAAAAAAGATTGTGTTACTGCGACCAAACGATTTGGTTGAAGCATTTTAGTGGTGACAACCAAATATTTGATAGGAGCCATCAAATGTTTTAGTTAGGTTTCAGCGGCCTGATTAGGCACGGCTGTAGTCGACAACCAAATATGTTTGGTTGTCCATTTTTGGTTACTTCAACCAAATACATTTACTTGTCCATTTTTGGTTACTTCAACCAAACAAGTTGGTTGATACAACCAAATAATTGGCTACAATCAAGTTATTTGGTTCCTCCGACCAAAACTTGATTACCAAAATATTTGGTTGCTATAACCAAATCATTTGGTTGGCTAAAAATT
>JABFPB010005657.1:0-13023 GCA_022817645.1 Ceratoteleas bidentatus
AAATATTATAGTAATGTTAGAGGTCCGGATAACATAATCTTTTTAAAATATTAAAAAAATATTTTTAAAACATTTAAAAAATATTATTAAATATTGTAAACATGTTTTGAATTTTTTAAAAATATTAAAAAATTTTTAAAAAATATTTTTTAATTATTTAAAATTAAAAACAAATGTTTTAATACTTCTAAAATATTTTATAATATTAAATATTATTTTTTGCTGACAGGGAACATGAAACAAAGATATAAAAGGACTAAAAAATCCTTAGTGCACACATGATAAAAAATCGATACTATATCATTGTTCGGGCGAAAAAACGCGCAGATGAAGAACCCGTCGACTGAAATATCGAAATAGGACGCGACAACTGAATTATTCGATTTGCATACATTGAGGGACTCGCTAAATACAGTCGCGATCACTTATTCGGAACAAAAAATTAATAAACAAATAAATAAAAGCGAGCGAAAGGCTCGGTAGACTGATTTCGCGATGATTCGATTTGCGCAAAATGGATGACGAATTCGGGACAACGGTGCATTTTTCGGGCGACACGAAATCCATACAGATAGAAATCCGAAAATAATGTTTAATTGCACTCGAAAGTTGCTAATGAATCAGTTTATTTAGAGACATGTGTGCCATTTCGCAAAACAAACGGAAAATTAATTCGTTTGCCGCCGTTTAATTAAGTCGCTGGAAAATTAAGGCGGCACGGTTTTGTCGTTTTTTAAGGAGTCATAGCAAAATTCACCTGACCCGCGAAAATGGGAAGAGCAAATATCGTGTTTGCCGAGCGTTTCATGTGGCTTTTTATGGACGCGTCTTCTTTGGCGCCGAGATTTATTTGCCGTCCGAATGAGTGCGGTTTGATTCGATATTAAAGCAAATTTCAAAGCGCAAAACCGAAATACGACAGTCGCGATTGACCGTTAATTCGATCGCCCCTAATTTCACGTATCAATCAACGTTAGGTAAACAGCGCCCTCGCATGGCAAAATCGAGAATTACGTTTGCTCAATTTTCGAAGTTCAACTTTGATTCATTGATAGAAACTGAGTTTTCGCACTTCTGGATGAACTGTTTTTTGAAAATTTGCTGAAACTCGTGGGACGACGGTTCAAATCTTGAATCAGAACTATTTTTTATGTGTTATTATTAAAATATCGTGGGGAATTCGTAGGGCGAAGGTTCAAATCTCGAATCAGAACTATTTTGTAGGTGTTATTATTAAAATATCGTTGGAAACTCGTGGGGCGAAGGTTCAAATCTCTGATCAGAACTATTTTTTTATGTGTTATTATTAAAACATCGTGGGGCGAAGGTTCAAATCTCGGATCAGAATTATTTTTTTATGTGTTTTATTATTTTTTTTTACCTACAGAATGTGTGAATTTAAAAAGAGATGAGGTGAATCTGATCTTTTTCGTATTTTTCATTATCATATTCCGTTTGTCTGAAAAGATGTAAATTTGACTCCCAGTTAAGAAGTCGATTGAAAGTAGTTATGCCTTCCCTTCTTCTAGATTGTTCAACGTTTTACGATCATATTCGTTTGAATCACTTTAATTCAAGACTTTTCGAAAGGTTATTATGCAAACGATTTAACCACATTTTCCGTAAATCTGCTTCCGTTTGGTACTGCGTAATATATGCTAATCGTATAAATGAAAAAGTTATTTCTCAAAAATGAGATGAGAACAGATATCTTAATCCAAAAATCTGTAATAAATATTCTTTACTTTTAAATTATTGTATATCAAAATAATTTGCAATATTGGATACCAGGGTCGGGAAATTGAAAATTCAAATTCACTTAATGATAACGAATATTTACATAAATTAAACTGTAAGCAAAAATGTGCATAAAATTTCTATAGGTCTCTAGAAATGTTGTTTCATGAAATGGGTACAATTAATTTAATCACTAGAATTACTATCCAGAGGATTATTAATATCTCGGGCAAAACCCACGTTAATAATATGTAAACAACTCTCGTTAATTACTGAAACGGAATGATCGAACAATTAAATATCCCAAATTTGATGTTTAATAATCAATCAAGCGATATAATGTCGAACGCAATCCAGAAAATGAACGTGAAGTCGATTTAACAAATATCACTAAGTGTTAATGTTTAATTGAATTTTTGATGAAATTCAGATTCGTTTTGAAATTGTTAACATTACTGACACCGATTTTACGCATAAAATATTCTCGAACTCCGTAATTTTTCATTAAAACAATTTGTTCGTTAATTTCTTTTCAATCAAGAGACACGATAGTGATTTTGGCCAAGTACACGCAATTTACTTTTCTTTTTTTACTTTAAAAAATAACAAATTTAATTTACTCGGAATTCTTGACGAAATTCCGATTCGTTTTGAAATTTTTAACATTACTGAAACCGATTTTACGCATAAAATATTCTCGAACTCCGAAAATTTTCATTAAATCAATTTATTCATTAATTTCTTTTGATCAAGAGACACGATAGTGATTTTGGCCAAGTACACAAAATTTAATTCTCTTTTTTTACTTTAAAAAATAAAAAATTTAATTTAATCTTTCATGACGTTATCAATGAACATATTGCAGTTATGAAACGAATTGTTCTGATTAAATAAATTAAGTAAATCAGATAGGTGGCGCCACCGGAAATTTATCGAAGTTTAAAAAGTGGTTTCGTTTACGCCAATTGATATTTTTAGTTACGAAATTGAAATTCCGTTTCAAATTTCGTGTTAAAATGTTTCAGTTGAAATTAAACACAAACGTATCAATTTAATCAAAACTGTTATTTGAATTCGTTGTTCGCGTAATTGATCCAATTAAATCTTTCCAACATTCTTGCAACATCACTTCAATAACAAACACAACATTGACATTATATCAACATTAAACAAACCAATTAAAACAATATTAATAGACGGCATAATTAGACTGGCGTTATCACCAAATCGTGCGCAGACCGGTCTGCGCATCTCCACCGATTTATTTTCCAAAATAACCGTCACACGATTCAAGGTAGTCGCGGTGGAAAGTGAGTTTTACTGTTTGTCAGTTCGGGTAAGTGCATTTTTTTATATTTATGCCAAAAAAAATGCCAAAACATTTTTCATTTTTGTTTTCATGTGATAAAAGATAAAAAAGTAAAAAAAAATTAAAAAGTGATAAAAATTATCCGGAATTTTATACGTTATTTATGGTGATATAATTAAGATATAAAAAAGTAATCGATAAAATTCTGTCTTCGACCCTTTTTATGAGTTTCGCGACAAAACCCCAAAAAAGAAGGCAAAAAGTGATAAAAAAAGTGATAGAAAATCGTCGCAATTGACACGAAAACAAAAATTAATTCCGGTAATGCTCTTTTTCCAAATTTTTTATATTTTGTATGTATGTGATGAAACGCCAAAAAGACATTAAAGATAAAAAATGATAAAAAAAGTGAAGCAAAAACACCACAATTATCGCAATAAAAAACAGTTGTCAAAATTATGTCTGCCAATCTATGTGATGAAACGCCAAAAAGACATTAAAGATAAAAAATGATAAAAAATGATAAAAAAGTGAAGCAAAAACACCACAATTAACGCAATAAAAAACAGTTGTCAAAATTATGTCTGCCAAATTCTTGTACTATTGTATTCGTTTGATAAAATGGTCAAAAACCAAGACAAAAAGTGATAAAAAAGTAACATAAATTCGCCAGACTGACACGATAATTCGCGAATTCGATTATTTCCCGCGAATCAACGATCCGAAAATTTATAATTGCCCATAAATAATTCTTAACTCGTAAATCAATTACTCGTCGTGTTAATCGAAATTCGGGAAAATAATCGGGCAGACAGATGTCGCTCGATTATTCATAATTGTTTTAAAACCGCATTTGTTTCAAATTACGATATTTATTTGCCGCAGCCATCGCGCGCAATTATGTTTTAATACGTGCGTTATTTATTCACGCTCGGACGTGCAGTCGACATTTTTCACATCAATTAAAGCCAAATATTTTAACATTGTTCGACGCCGGGCATTAACATAGTTTACGATGCCTTATCGCTGAATGTCGCAATCTGTCAAACGACTGGCTTCGCGTCATTCCGTTGCGCGCATGTTTTTACTTCACTTTTAATTTCGCCAGTATTATTTCAGCGACGGTAATTTTGTCGCCGACGTAAAAACTTGGCCGACGAAGTTGCGCGAAGTCGTACAAGCGAATGTGCAGTGTTTTCTCGTCAAATGTACAAATTGAATTCTGACTTTTTACTGTACTTTTCATATTCCTCCATTTTAATGGTTTTGGGAGGGAAAGAGAGTTTTAAGTTAGGTTAGGAATAGTTTTAGGTTAGGAAAAAACAAGTGGCTTAGAAGGTTTCAGAGGTTTTTTACACTGCTTTTAATATTCTTCCATTGTTTAAGTTTTTGGGAGGAAGATTTTTAAAAACGGTTATTTTTAGGTTAGGAAAATTTTAGGTTAGGAAAAAAAGAGGAGGATTGGACTACTAATAGGTTTGGGAGAAGTTTTTTTCAATATTTTTCACAATCCTTCATTTTTTAAATTTTGTTTGGAAGGGAGAGTTTTAAGAATTTGCAGTTTTAGGTTAGGAAAAAACAGGTGGCTTAGAAACATTGCTTTTCGTATTCCTCCATTTTTCAGATTTTTGGGAGGAAGGTTTTTAAAAATGAACAATTTTAGGTTGGGAAAAAAGAGGAGAATTGGACTACTAATAGGTTTGGGAGAAGTTTTTTCAGTGCTTTTCATAATCCTCCATTTTTTAAATTTTTTTTGGAAGGGAGAGTTTTAAGAAATGGCTGTTTTAGGTTAGGAAACAACAGGTGGCTTAGAAATAGGTTTCGGAGGTTTTTTACATTGCTTTTTATATTCCTCCATTTTTTTTAAGTTTTTGGGAGGAAGATTTTTAAAAAGGGACCATTTTAGGTTAGGAAAAAAGAGGGAGGTTGGGAGAAGTTTTTTCAATGCATTGGACAATCCTCCATTAAAAAATTTTTTGGAAGGGAGCGTGTTAAAAATAGGCAGTTTTAGGTTAGAAAAAGGGGGGAGCTTTACGAATAGTTATGAGTGAGGTTATAAATTTTGGCGGGAAATGTTCGAAATGGAAGAAAGAGCAGACGGATGTGTTTACGTAACGCCAGCTTGTCAAGTTGGAAGATAAAATCGGGAAGGGTTATATCCGATCGAGAAGTCCTATGGGAGTCATGGTATGAAATTGTTTTGGATTAAAACTCGTCGGTTCCTCGATAAGTGACAATATCGAATGGATCGATTCGGGATTAATTAACTTTAATAGCTAGGAAATGTTGATCATTAAGCGATACAAAATAATGTGTAGTTTTGTTTGAAAAGGATGTTTTTTATTTAAAAAATGTAATTGAAGATAAAAGACTTCATGTGGAGAGAAAAATGGTAAATTTATAATCTATATATTGTAATGTTTGCTTTGATGGTGAAAATGAGTTTATTAAATCTAAACAAATTTGGTAAAAGTTATTTTTTTTAATATGAACAATTTCTGTTGGAAATATTAAATTATATTATTCGTGTGATAACGTGGAAAAAATGAAAAAAGTTTTAAAATATTGTTTCAAGTATTTTAATACAAAAACGCTTAAACTGAAAACAAAAAATGATTGGTAGTTATCAACTATTCAAAATAAAAATTATTAAATTTCAACTTTCCATTATTTATGCTTTCATAAATAAACGTAAACATTTTTTTATATTGAAGCCTTTTTCTCCTAATACATTCATCATTTTATTATTAACCCGTTAATATTTTCATTGTCACGATATAACATTCTTAAAATGTAACTCAAACGATCCATTCTGAAAAATAATTTATACAATCAGCTTTTCTTTTGTACCTTATCGAACCATTATCTTAATATCAGCGGGGCTCGAGTTATCATACCGAGAATATTCTCAGTTTCAATTTCCTTTGTTTTGACATTTGATCCGCAATTTTATCTGATTCTTTTTATGTGAATATTTCAATTGAAAGATAGTCACAAATCCAATTTACAAATTTATTAAAAAACAACTTTACTTTCTCATTTTACCAGTTACTTTGACGCAGTGCGCTAATATTTTATGAAAATAAAATATCCAGTTTTTCCATTTTTATTATTATTTCATTTCAACGAAATTATTTTAATTTTTAAATTTTCGAACAAATTATTTCGAGAAGCAGTTCTTTATGTTTTTTTTTTTTTTTTTTTTTGAAGTAAAGAAGAACCCGAGTATGCACTTTAAAATTTGAAAAATAAATTTAAAATTTGAATCAACGTTGAATCAACGTTGATGCCCAAAATTGGGTTAAAAAGCTCAAATTTAACATTGTTTTGAAACAGTGTCAAAATTGGGACCTTTCAGACTTTTTCAGATTTTATCAAACATTTTCCGAGTTTCCATTTCTACAACGATAAAGCCCTAATAGACATGAAACATGGAATCCACGTGGAATATACGTGGATGAATATTCGAACGAGGATTCAACGTAGATTCGGCGTAGAATCTACGAAATTTAGTGGATTTGTCTGTTAGGGAGTTTATATTTTAGTGGAAAATGCTAATCAAACTCCATTTTAATCGATAAAGTAGGAATCTAGAACACCTTCACATTTCCTTAATTTTCTTCCTCACCGCTTTTTTCATCTACCTCCATTCGTAAGCGAAAAGTGGTCAAAATGTGTATTTGCCTCGACATTTGTTCGGCCAATTTGCACACTGACCTAATTGTTCGTCTGACCTGAATCGAAAAATGGAAAATTGGCGTGACCGTTTGATTTGCGATTTAAAACGTTCATCCCGGGGGAAAACACGCGGAAAGAAACACATTGCGTCCACACGTTATTGTCTATATTCAACAGCTGCGGCGGACAAGTGGATGGCTCGACATAATTGTCCATAAGGCAAAGTTCCATTGCGGAAATTGTGGCCGGCAAAATATACAGGCGTCGGCGCGACATAAGCACTTTTTGCCATCGAATGGTTCATTTTGCGAAGATGACGTCACGCGTGACGTCACCCTTCCAACGAAATTAACCGGTGGTCAGTTTGCGAAACAGTTTGTCGACAGTTTGCAAAGAGTAGAAAGTCGTGAAAGTAATGGAAAGAAAATGAGAAGGAGTTTTACAAAGTTACGTGTTTTGAGAAAATAATTTTTCAGGAAAATGTGAAATACGGTTTTCTGGTTAATTTGAGAATAATGGAAAAATAATGAAAAATGAATAAAAAATAAAATTTAAATCAAAAATTGTATTTAAATTTTAAATAAAAAATTGTATTTAAATTTTAAATACAAAATATTATTTATATTTTAAAATATAAATTTTATTTAAATTTTAAATAAAAAATTGTATTTAAATTTTAAATACAAAATTTTATTTAAATTTTAAATAAAAAAATGTATTTAAATTTTAAATAAAAAATTGTATTTAAATTTTATTTTATATGTATTATAAAGTTTAAATAAAAAAATTTGTTTAATGTTTCATTGGAAGAAATAGATGTTTTTTGGTGATTATAGATATTTGGTACCATTTGTAAAATTGCCTATTTTAACATTTTGGCTTTTTTTGGAGAGGGCTTTAAATCTTAAAAAAAACTTTAAAAGTTTGTTTGAAAAGGAGATTAGGGCCAGAAAAGAGTAATTTCATGATTATATACTTGCAAAACTGAATTAGGTCGCCGGAGAGGGGAAAGGCAGCCGAAGCAAATTTGATTCAAATTCTAGAATCGTGCAGGTGAACTTATCCAAAATGCTCAAAGAGATTGCTTTATTTGCCCTGACGTTCCAAGTAATTTCAGTAAGTATACCAGAAACTACGTCGGATAATGCATTGTTCTTTTCGGCTTTCATGCCGAATGTGCGAAAGTTTATACTGATGCCATTGCATTAACTTTCTTACTGATCCATCACAGTGGACTTTGCATTTTCTTAATTCGAAACAAATTTCAGGAAGGATCGATTAGCGACGGTTACCACATAGGAAATATGTTTTTGCATAGAGTAAGTATATTTGCGTTTGAGAAATAATTGTTTTAAAATTAGGGTTTAACGTTGAAAAATGGTTTCTTCCGTTTTTTTTATTAGAAATTGTTGTTATAAACAAATAATTAAAAATCTTGTTTAATCTTTTGCAAATTAATCAACAAATTAATCAAAAATAATTTTTTTTTAATTTAAAAAATTTTTTTATTTGTTCGTTAAAAATTAAAAAATTAATTTTTTAATTTTTAATTTTTTCAGGATATGACATTAAATTGTATAAATCTGAAATACCAGATGAAACGTTGCCAATTGCCATGTTGTGTACATTTCGACAGTTTGTCTGAAAGTTTGCGATATATCGACGACATTCAGTATATCGATGGATTCATAAAAATCATCAGCGCCTGTGAGGTAATGCGCTTTTAAGTGGTAATTAATTTTTTTTAATTAATTTTCGACACTGGAAATAAAGAAAATATTTTCCCAGGAATACAATGATGATGGTATCCGAATACGGGAAATTCTCTACGAGGACCGACAAAAAATCTTGCTTGATTCATTGGTACATTCCTAAAATCCAAGTAAAGAAAAAATTTTGCACCGATTTACAAATTTAATACAATTTTTCATTTTTTTAACTAAACATTCCCAAATAAACCTTCAAAATTGTCTAAATTCTAAAGAAATTATTATTAGACTTGAGAATTTTCATTTTTTAATTTTTTTTAATTTTTTGATTTTTTTTAAATTTATTTTGTAATATTATTTTTTTTATTTTTAAACTAAAAAAATGTTTTTTTATATTAAAAAAAATATAATTTTTAGACTTGAAAATTTTGATTTTTTAATTTTTGTTTAATTTTTTGATTAAAAAACATTTATTTTGTAATATTATTTTTTTTGATTTTTAAACTGAAAAAATATTTTTTAATAATTAAAAAAATTATTAAAAAAAATATAATTTCGAATTTCTTTAATTAAAGACATACATTCAAGACCTGCTTCCCTTCGTGGTTGACAATATGGAGGATGGCTATAAAAACCTAAAGAAAATAGGCAATCTGGTATGAAACGAAATGTGTATCGAATTTTGACGAAAGTTAAACGTGAATTTAACGATGACAAATTGTTTCCTTTCCAGATTGACGAAAAAAATGCCACTGAGATTTTGATTGATCTTCTACAGGTATCTTTTCTTATTCGGCGCGATCAATTATTGAGCAGCTCAATAAAAAATGCCATTAATAATCAAAGTTTGATCTGCCTTTACAGAAAATGAACTTCCGGAACGGCGGCGTCGGCAAATTTATAAATCTAGTCAAAAACATCCGCGTAAGCATTGATTTTTTTACAAACTTTTAATAGTTGAAAATTAGTTAATTTTGTGTATGCTTTGTCTAAAAATAAAATTTTTTATTTTAGGAGAACGTTGTGTCATGTATATTTCGAATCAGAATGATCAATCTCCGATATAAGGTAAAGAATCAAAAACTGAATATTTATAAAATATTTAATACTTAATACATTAATTAAAGTATTACTTAACCTTTTAGAGGCAAGTTTATTTATGCGTTCATATGATTTAAAAATGTATAACATTTTTTTATCGCCTTTAAAAATAAAATAAAATAAAAAATAATAAAATTAATAATTAAATTAAATTAAGAAGTAATTAAAATAAAATAAAAGTGTAAAAATCAAATATTATATGAATTATTAAAATTATTTATTTGATTTATTTTTATTTAATTTTATTTAAAAATAAAATTATTAATACAATTAAAATATTAAAATATATTATATGATTTTAATATTTTAATTTTATTTTAAATATTTATTTATTTTTGTATTTTATTTTTAATGATGATAAAAAATAATGGATAGCACATTAAATTTGTGAAATCAGTTATTTAAGTTAATTATGCTTCCCATTACTTAATTTAGATTATTTTTAACAATTTAATCTGCGTATTTATAGATAATCGATGGCCCCAATCATAATTCGGAAACCATAGACAACCAAATTCAGGTACGAATTTAAATAAAATAAAAATCGATGTGCCAAATCAAAATTTTTATTCTGATTTTTTTTCTTCCAGGATATCGATGTCATCATGGATAGACTGAACCATTACCTTCGATTTGTAAGTTTTGTTTCTGAAAATTTGCAAAACAAATAAGAAAATGTAAAAATGCTACAACGTAACCAAAAATAAATGTCAACGAATCGCTCCAAATCATTTTCTTTTCCAGATCAAGTCTTTGCCCGATTATTCGAGTATAATGACCAGGAGAGCCGAGACCAGGATAATCACACTTCCGGCCCTCCCAATACTCCTTAATTCGCAGAGATAAAAAAATGGCGAACATTTTACGCTCTTTTTTGGGCATGAAAAAGTATCTTTAGTAGTTTACATTTTAAGGAGGTTTCTTAGCTTCTTAGTTTTCAACATTTTTTATTTGTGTATTTTAAATTTTATTTATTTATTTTATATGTTCACAATATTGACATTTCCGTGTACAAGTGAGATAAATATATTCCCAACAAAATTTGTCTTAAATTACGACTTGTAATAAAGTTACAAAAAGAAATTTGAAAATAAAAAAAAATCCCAGGGAGTTCAAATTGTATGTGCCTTTAAAAATATTGACGAGGAGTTATTTTCCAAAATTTGTCAAATTTGCCAAAAACACGCAAATTAAAATTTAAACAATTTAAAGCCATTGCCATTTATTTCGTATATCTAAAGAACCTCCTTAAATGTTTTAACTCGCACCTTTAAAGGTGATGAATAATTTACTGGAAATTTACAGTAAAACTTTGGTAATTTAGCTAAAGCAATTTTAGGTTGTACATAATACGAATGGATGAAGAATTTGGTAAGAGTTAGCGAAAATGTAGGTGAATATATTTGAATGATTTAATTTAAGTAATAGATTATTTACAAAACTGTGAAGCTGGAATGTGATATAAATTTTGAAAGTTACCAAAAATACATTAATTCTTATACGAGCTTACTTAAGGGAACATACTTGAAGACAGCAGAATTTCAAGTTAAATTAAAGTTAGACAGAATTTTGTAATAAAAATGTTTTTTATTATTTCTTTTTGCTTTTATAACTTTATGCAACGTTATATTTTTTCGTTTACGTCAATTTTAAAATTATCAATTTTAATATTTTAATTTCAATATTTCTGTGTACTTTGATGCACTATTTATATGATTAAATATATAATTAATTATATAATTGTAAATAAATTATGTTTAAAATAATTATTTAAATGTTTTTTAAATAAATTAAATTTAAAAATTAATTCCAATATTGAAAATTCGACCACTTCGAACTTTTATTTCACTCACTCTGATTCCAGCTATCCCCTTCTAGATATCCTGCAACAAAAGACAAAAAATTACGATTAACCTCCAACCAATCAGATGCACCCATTCTTCATCATAAAAGAAATTCCCTTAAACTCCAACAAAATCAGACAGATTAGAAAAAAAATTTAACATTTCGGAGTAACGAATCAAAGGAGCCATTGTAAATGTAAAAGAAAATGTCTCACAAATATTGCCAAAGGCGTTCACTGAAATACTCAAAAGAGTCCTTTCTTCTCTTTAAGTGTTTTAAGTTGATTGCAAATTCAAACGTCCATTTTTTACAAAAACGAGCGATTTTACAAAAAATGTGACTATTTCACAGAAATTGCGAGAAAGAGGAATTAAAGAAGATCTCATTAACGAATCATGTTAATTGTTTAGACAATTGCGAAAATCGAAACTGAGTTCGATCGTTTTAAGTGTTTTAAGTTTATTCGATAATTAACGATTCCCGTTGAATGTCAGTTAGCGAAAAGCAGAACTTTTCTACTTAAGTGTGTTTGATATTAATTTAACATCTTGCGAGAGTAATGGAAAGGATGTTTGAGTTAATTAACTGATGTAAGATTGAAGTTTTCTATGTATATATTGTCATGTTTGATTTATATAGGTTATGTGAGATTTAATGTAATATGTAACGATTAATCTTCCATTTGTAAATCTGCGAGTAAAGTTTTAAATACATAATATTATTTTGTAAAAATGTTTTGTAACTTTTTTCATAGTTTTTTTATAATTTTTTTTATGAACTATATCTCCAGTATAAGTTTCTTTTTACTAAGGATATATTTTATTTGCATTTTTTCTGTAAAAAATAGATAATCAAAATTATTACAAGATATCCAAAATTTTTTTCCAAATCGAAAAACTCGGCTCGCTGAGAAAAAACCAAAAAAAACCAAAAAACCAAACTCATTTCATTGGCACCGCATAAAATACCCGCGAAATACATAATCCGTTAATCAAATTTCGTCCACAATTCTGTGCTCGCAATAACTCCGTTGATTTTTCGCCGGGGGTTGTAAATTTTACAATTCCCTCGTTTACGCTTTGTTAATTCGCGAATGCAACGTTTCTATCGGACGTATAAAATCCAATTCAACGTTCACTCTATAATCGGACAATCGCAGTCTTTTGGTTTTACCAGAAACGTGCGCGTAATCGGTTAAGGAGGTTCTGGCATGAACGCCTTTATAACGAGAAAAATACAGCAAAGAACAAGTGTTTTGTAAACGTTTTAAATCGATTTTGCAGTTCATTTTAAAACATATCTTCAAGAGTTTTACCATTGGAAGATGAGATAAAATATTCAAATCATTATAGTGTTTTCAAATTCACGATATTTTCTTGAATATTATTATAATAAATTTAAAGAACATACATTAAATTAAACAAATTGTAGAAAATAATTTAATTTTTACTTTACTTTACTTACATTGAAGTTAATTTTTAAATACAAATTTAAATTAAAATAAATTCGAATTATCCTGCTAAAAAATTAAATTTAATACGAAAATTAATATTAAATCTAATATTAAATTTCATATCAAATTTTGTACTATCATTAATATCATTTTTTACTATCATATGATTTTTATAAATGTAATATGATATT
>JABFPB010005658.1:0-13019 GCA_022817645.1 Ceratoteleas bidentatus
TCAGAGTTTTTTCAGAGCTTTTCAGAGATTTTCAGAGCTTTTGTCAGAGCTTTTCAGAGATTTATTTCTACAAGGGTATTTTTTAAAATTAATTCAGAGTCACCATTAGTTTCGTTTAAAGAAACACATTCACACGCGACATTTTCCTGCGATTGTCTAATCTTTTAATCCGCTCTGCAGCTAATTTATTTTCCCCTTTCCAGGGAAAAATAGTTGTGTTGTATGCATCTTTCCGTGGATCGTTCGATTTCTTGCCTCCCACGAAATGAAGACTACAAATTCTTTCATTTTTCGATGGTGTCAAGGGTTTTTGTCAATTCTGAAATAAATAAATGAAAATAGGTATACGTTTTTTGCATAATATTATTTATTAAGTATACATATCTTTTATTTACTACTTCACGCGAAACGCAAGAAAAATCAACTTTAGAAACTAAACTTTACTCCCTTTGGGGTAAAACGCTCTCCGAGGGAGTAAAGCGCAGCTTGCCTCCCGAGGGGGTGTTTTACTCCCGAGGGAGTAAAATTTAGTTTTGCTCCCTAAATTCAGGGAGTAAAGCTAGACTTTACGTGCATGTGTGACGAAATAGTATATTATGCACCAAGGGAGTAAAGTTGATTTTTACTCCCGGGCGCAAAACACGCACGCCCTCGCCTACAGCTCGCCTCCGGCTCGGGCATGGGTGCTTTGCCGCCGGATGTAAAAACTTTACTCCGTGGTGCACACGATATTTTTCCTTACGAGAACACGTAAAATGCTACTGCACTTCCTGGTTTTAGGGAGTAAAGTTGCACTTTACTCACTTTTCAAATGAGGCAATAAAGTAGCACTTTACTGCCTAAAAACAGGGAGTAAAGTAGCACTTTACGTGCCCGAGTGAGGAAAACTTATTAAACATCTGAAAACGTCTGAACCCAGCAACTAAAAGTTATGTTAATTCAAGAACAAATACACGCATTACAACCCGCTTTCACAATTCATTGTATGGCGGGAGGACAACACAAACATTAGACAAACACATTAGAACGTTCGGGGAGGCGGGTCCTGGCTCGACTTTGAATAGTACAAAGTCGGCATTTACCTTATCGTCCAAGGGAACCACGAAAAACCTTGTACAGAGTGACCGGTAGTGGGAAATGAACCCACTATCTCCCGAATGACAGTGCGTAGGCAAGGTATTTCTACCAACTGAGCTACTGCCTCGGTTTCTAGGCTTATTAATGTTCAAACTTTAAACTAAAATATCCCCAAAACATTTTTTTTTATTTTCTCAGCTTCAAACAGTCATAACTTTGCCAAGTTTCAATAAATTCTGTTCTAGTTTGCAACCCAACATTCCAAATTTAATGTAGAAAAAATGGTTACCCTAAAATGACTAACATCCTAAATTACATTAGTCATTAACAGGTATATATTTAATTTTTTTATTTGTACCATCTTTCTAATGGTAAAAAGCTAATTATAAACAAGATTTCAGGAAAATCGGGTAGAAAATAGCTATTTTAGCCATTTTAATAAACAGTCCCCTTAATTATCAATTAAAAAAGGGTTCAAAAGAGAATTTTAGAGCTGATATTCAAGACAGGATTTCCTCCAATTAAAATGTGACTCATTTTAATTGGAGTTTTTGTTTTCTCCATTTAATGATAAACAAAATATTTACAATGGAAAAGTACATAAATCTCACATCAATTTATCCAATGCTTTTAAGTTAAAAGAATCTAGTTGGTTTTGTTTCGCTGCAATCTACTGTACAAAGTTGCAAGTGTAAAATGTGGCAATATAAAATCACGACGCTTCAACAATTTTTTTGTCACTCTCTTTCTTCTCTTCTACCGTCTTATTCCAACCCTCGAGTCCTTTCGGCAGCGTCGTGTCTTCGTCCAGAGAACCTGTGCCTTCGACGAACTCTTCATACGTTGATTTTTCGGGGAACGGCCGTGGGCCCAAAAGCTCGATCATATCGTTACGACTGAGGATTTCCTGTTTCAGCAGCCTTTCCGCAACCTAAATTTATCACAAAATTGCCAGTATTAATTGATTTTCTAGCATATCTTATAGAATCGGGAAGTGAAAAAAGAATGCAGGAACCATATCAAAATTTATTTTCATTGAAATTGAAACTAAACTGAAAAAATTTCAAAATTCCATGCTGTAAGATATTTTCAGAATCTGCTCTATTTTAAGCTCTACTGCCAGAGTAGAAAATAAAGAAATTTTATTTTCTACTCCGGAGTAAATAAAGATCAAAACAAATGCAAAATGTGTATACTTTTTCAACGTCTGCTTTGTGTTTTTGTAAAAGTTCCGTGGTTGTCTGATGGGCACGGTTGATCAAAACTCGAACTTCGTCGTCGATCATTTTTGCCGTTTCTTCGGAGTATGGTTTATCAATTACCATATCACCAGGCTGTGGCTGTTGAAAACTAACGTTACCGATCTTCTCATTCATACCAAACTGCACTATTTGCGAATATGCATTCTGTGTGATCTGCAAAAAACGCAATGGCATATTTAGAAATTAATCAAAAATCAAGAATACATTTTCCAGATTGAGCAATCAGCACATCAAACTGTTTGCCTCCAAAAAACTAATGATAAAATTTTGGTACTTTTTGCAAGTCATCCTGTGCTCCAGTGGTTATTCGCCCGAAGAAAATCTCTTCCGACACTCGCCCGCCTAACGTCATACACATTCTGTCAAAGAGTTGTTCCTTCGAATACAAATATTGTTCACGAGGTAAATACTGCGCGTAACCCAATCCTTTCCCTCTGGGAATTATGGAAACCTGAAACGAATGAACTATTGAAACATCTGCGGATTAATTGGGACAAAAAAGAAATATCGTACGAGTGAAATGTACCTTTAAAAGTGGATCAGCGTACCGAAGGAACCAACCAACGACTGCATGACCAGCTTCGTGATAAGCGACTATTTTCTTCTCTTCGGGTTGCAGAACTTGCGTCTTCTTTTCCAGTCCAGCTACCACTCGTTCGATCGCAGCTTCGAAGTGTTTTAAAACAATGCTGTCGTTTTTGTCTCGCGCAGCGATCAACGCGGCTTCGTTACAGACGTTTGCGATGTCAGCACCTGCAAAGTAATTCAGAATTTATTTTCCAAATTTTGGTTCACTTTCACAGTACCTTTCCCGAGGAAATACTTTTTATTTTCAACTTTTTACATTTTCAGTTGAAAAAAGTTGTATTTTTTCTACAAGAAAAACAAATAATATTCTTTACAATCAGATTCAAGTTTTATGACTCTTTTTTGCTGAAAACTGTCTGAAAATACGGACTAAATGTGTGTTTCAAAACCTCTTTGCCGAATAAGGTATGACATTGAATCGATGAATATGTAAATGAATGTTGGAGTACAACCTGTGAAACCAGGCGTAAGTGATGCCATTTTCCGTGCAAGTTCAAGTTTATCGAGGTTCGTTTTCAAGTCCCTCAGATGAACTTTGAAAATGGATGCGCGACCTTTAATGTCAGGCGCGGGAACGTATATTTGACGGTCGAATCGACCGGGTCGCATCAGTGCTTTGTCAAGAATATCGACACGATTCGTTGCAGCCAAAACCACTACATTGGTAGTGGTGTTGAAACCTGTAATTCACAAATAATTAAAATGCATACAAAAAACCCTGCAAAACATAAAAATTAAAACTTAATAATGCTTAATAATTAATTAATTAATTAAATTATTAATTCTTCATTCATATGAATATTTAAATCTGAATTCGATTAAAATTAAAAAAATTGAATTCGGTTAAAGAAAAAAAAGATGTACCATCCATTTCAACCAAAAGTTGATTGAGCGTGTTTTCTTGCTCGGAGTGCGAGCCCATTGACCGACTGCCTCTTTTTCGTCCTACGGCATCGATTTCGTCAATGAAAAGAATGCAAGGAGCATTTTTTCTAGCAAGTGCGAACATATCTCGTACCCTAGATGGACCAACGCCGACGAACATCTCCAAAAACTCGGAACCAGACACTGTTATGAAAGGCACATTTGCTTCGCCAGCTGTTGCTTTTGCTAACATTGTTTTACCAGTTCCAGGAGGCCCTAAATGAATTTCAAGATCAATGGTTATTTCGGGTGACCATTCAACGGATTTAAATGATTATATACATCAGACTTTTTCCTAACTTCGAAACGAAACTCCCTGACTAAATGTTTGTTTCGTATCTTTATTTTTCATGATCACTAATTATCAAGGTAAATGTCCTTTGTGTTAAATATTTAATATATGTTATTTTATTAAAAAATTTAATTTAAAGTAAATTTCAGCTAAAATAAAAGCTATTTTTACATTTTTAGGGATTCAATCGTAGCTTCTTAACTTAAAGTGTTCGCTTATTATCACAATTAATTTCATAATGACCGGCCAACTAATTTTATCAGACTGAAAAGAAAGAAAAATGCTCTCTTATTAATAATGCCACCCTGTTATTAATACCATTATATAATATAAAACAATAATTGAAATAGTAAAATTTTGAAAATATCAAACCATGTTAAAAATTTTAATTCAATTGTCTTTTCAATGGATTATTGTTATTTTATTTTTCATTAATTAAACACATTCTTACCTGTTAACATTGCACCTTTGGGAATTTTCGCTCCAAGATCAATATACTGTTGTGGATTTTTCAGGAAATTAACGAATTCCATAATTTCAATTTTTGCCTCTTCACAACCAGCCACATCACTGAAAGTACACATTGTTTGAATTAGCCAAATAATTATTACATTTTCTGCTAAAAATATCGCCGCATTAGATGAACATTTCTTTGGTTTTTTGGTTCAGTAATATTGATTTAATAATAATAATAATTAATATTGCTTCGCGTCAAATTAAAAAGTAACATTAATTTTAACTTGCAGAAAAAGTTGGATACCTGAATCTAACTTCAATTTCACTTGGATTAACCAATTTTGCAGTCGATTCTGTCACACCAAACAGTCCACCTTTCTTTCCTTTCGTTAATAAAGATGTTGATTTTTTCATCACATATACGAACAAAGCTAAAAGTAAATTGAAATATTTATTATACCTGTGATACTAACAATTGCGAGAGCAGCATATCAAGACCTTCTGATGAAAAAAAATGGATTTTAGCCATTTGGGTTACACCTTCCCTTAAACGTAATTTTAATTAATTAATTATTGTAATAGTCCTTACCGATAGTAAGTATGGTTGGGAGCCACGTGACTATTGTCGGTACAACTTCAATTTCATTTTTATAGATTACAGAAACGAAATTGTGACTTTCCACGTTCATTTCCAGCTGTGCATTCTCAAGGTTTCTTTCGAAACTTTCTGTACTTCCAATATTAAACCAAAACACTTCCTAAAATATATGGATGCACGGAATAAATTTTGTCAGTTTGAACAATTTGCAAATTGGAAATCAAGTTTTGTTAACAGAAACATTCTGTAGATTCTTGTACAGCAACAAGAATTCAATACAAAATAATAACAAAAATAACTTTAAAACTACTTCCACAGTGTATTCAATTGAACTTCTTATAGGTCAGTTTAGTAAGAAATAATGGTAAATAAATTAAAACAGAATTCATGGAAATATATAATTTTGCAAATGAAAAATGACTTTCCAGATGATCAGTCTTTTAATAAAATTCCCTAACTTTTCTCCAACTATTCCAATCCCTACATTTTCCCTGACCAAATTAAATGCAAATGAAAATTTGTAATATTTGTAATATAAATTAATAATACTCACTTCAGCTTGTCCAGGTATAAGTCTAACACGCACCCATCTTTTATTAACAACTTCTAGCTTATCAACTAGTCCTCTATTCAGGTAACTGAAAATAATAGAAGTAGTACAATTAATGAAAATTATTTACCTAAATGAGCGAGAAAAGTTTTTGATCAGACTGAGGAACATTTATGAAAAGATTTTCTGTAAATAATTTAGAATCATTGACATTCTTCTTCTTAAAATTGTAATAAGAAAAATATTAATAATAGATATTTTATAATGTTTAATTAATACCAATTTAATAAATAATCAATAAATAGTCGGTGTGAAAAAGATATAAAACCACATACTTTGAGACAAATTCTCTCCAGGTGATTTCCCTGCCACTAGCATCAGGAAAAATTATGTAACTCAGTAATATGGCTGTACCAATGCCGCCCAAAATTTTCATATTCACATTAGGTCCTTTCAGTGGAGTTTTACCCCCAAAACTGAAGTTGTATTCGAACATGTCACGTTTCTCATCTGGTTTCTTTGATGACGATGATTTACTGGATTTACTTTCTGGAGCTTTGGCTTCGCTTTTAGGTGGCGGTTTAGATTCTGCAGATTTGCCACCTAAAAAGTAATAAAACAATGCATATTTATAGACGAAAACAAATATGAAAGCAAACTGCATAAAAGCCTCAAGATCGAATTTTTATAAACGAAGAAAGACGAAGTTACTTTCATTCTTACAGCACTGCAAATTCTACAGAATCATTGCCCAACAAATCAACAATTCCACTACTTACCTTTTTTGAAATACTTCTCAAAACCTTTCGGCACTTCTTTGCAGAATCGGAAGTTTCCTGATTGCGGAACACCAATTCCATTTTTAAAAAGCGACAATTTTCGCCAAATCTGAAAATAACATTGACAGTTGTATCTCAAACCGATAAATACACAAAACGTCGGATGCACGTTTGGAATATTGTCTAAATAAACAAAAATGGTAACTAATTCCATTTTTTGCAGCAAAGTGTATAAAGTCGCTATTTTTCAGTGAAAACGCGGGTTTATATTGCATTCATTGTTATTTGAAGGTTAGATTAGGTTAACTGTGGTACCTGATGATGACTGGGTCCACTGTTTTGAATTGATTTAAGCACGAACCTCTCCCATCTGATCGCCGAAGACAACAATTGATGTGCCATAATTAAATCATTAATGTTGTCTGCGAACGCCGATACCAGACAACCCGAAAGTGGAATTTATGTATCGTTGATGTAATATGAAGTAATCTCCTATTCACAGGCAATGCCGGATTGTTGTCGCACATGTAATTCGCGCAGGCGCGCGCTAGGAATGACGATTTAAAAATACAGCTGTGACGATGTTGACTTTTCCTAATACTTTCGAGTTTTGCATGAATTGATGCAATTGTGAAAAGGAGCTTAAAATGTTCTATTTACTATTCAAATGAATTATTTATTAGTAGACTGCGGATAATTGGAAACTTTTTTTATTTTAAGTACCCGTGTTGCGAGTTCCCGCAAATTTCCAAACGAAACAAGGCTTTTGGGAACTGATGGGAAATTTGAAACCGAAATTTCCAACATGTATTGCGAAAATTCGTAGATCATATTCGGAATTTCCCAAATGTAATGGAACCTATAATCGGAAAGTTTGTTTATAAATTTGAATAAAAATCAATTACGGAATTCCGTAAATTAATTTTTTGACAGAAAAAAGTTTTTCCCGAAAGAGGGATTTGAACTCGTATCCTTACGTTTCCAAAGACTTATCCTCTAACCACTCGACCATGAAGCTTTCTTGTAACTAAATAACAACTCTGTTTAGACTCAGTTAGCCGATTTGTATTTCCTAGTGTCAACAAAGTTGTTATTTAGTGAATAACAAGAAAACTTCGTCCTCTAAATCTTCGTCTGAAGACTTAGAGGACAAGCCTTCTGAAACGTAAGATTCCGAGTTCGAATCCCTCTTTCGGGAAAATTTTTATTTCTGTCAAAAAATTCATTTACGGAATTCCGTAATTGATTTGGGAAATTTGTAAGCAAACTTTCGGATTACAGTTCCCAGTAGATTTGGGAAATTCCGTTCTATATGTTCTACGAATTTTCGTAATACATGTTGGAAATTTCGGTTTCAAATTTCTCATTAGTTCCCAAAAGCCTTGTTTCGTTTGGGAATTTGCGGAAACTCCGAAACGAGAGTAGTAAGAAATACATATTTCATTGAATGGTTTTTTAATTAGTGTAATGATTCGTAATGACATACGAAAGTATGCAAAGTTGCAAAAAATGTATGCAATATGCAAAAATTATAAACAAATGTGAAAAAAATGTGCAATATGCAAACAATTATGCGATATGCAAAAATTATGCAGAAAATGTTACGCAATTTTTAAAACTTCTATGATAGATTAAACAAAGTATTATGTGTATTTATAATAATAAATATCCATTGAATTATAAAAGTTGAAGTTGTAGGATATGAAAATGCCATTATTTTTATGTTAACTGGAAAATGCACTAAAGGAAGATTTATGAGGAATAACACAAAATGGTTTAACGCGTATATATTTCTTATCATATTTGTACCTTATTACATAATTATCACTTTTGTTATAAAAATAACACCTTCGTGCTTGCAACATTGGTTTGTAGGGAAAATATTTGTGTCAATAACTAACAATGTTAATGTTTCACACCGCTGTTTGGATCAAATGTTGTATCTCCAAGACTCATTTGACAGTTTATGTAATCTTGCCCAGTGTCCTGTAACAAGTACCAAAATGAGAAAAGTAGCAGTATATCGAGGTCTATAATAGAAAATTAAACTAGATCCTCTTTTTCTGTATCATATAATTTTGATTAATTATATCAATTATATTAGTTACAAAATAATTTCGATAACATTATTACCTGATCCACAATTATTTGTCTATTGTCTAAGTTTAAACTGCCCACTTCATCAGTTGTTAAAATAATAACTGAATCTCCTGGAATCGCATTTTCATCTATATAAGTAATAGGGATTTCTGATGAAACCTATAATGGAAAAGTACTGAATGATAAATCCCGAATTTGATAAGAAACAGGTGAATGATTAATAACAATTACCTCACAGTATTCAAAATTCATATCACTATCATTTGGTTTTACTACAGTATGTTTGTCAGTCTTTGTTACTAAGGAAGAATTGTCATTCATCTTTTTATTTTGCCGCAGTCGCCTCCAAATGGTTGTTTTTGGCACTTGGAAAGTCATCGATGCCGTTGCTTGCGACATCTTTCCAGATTTGCATGCAAGAACAGCTTTTTCCAATCGAGATTTCTTCGTTACATCATCATCAATTTTTCGTTTTCTCAAAAAACTTAGCGGCAGTTTGCCTTCTCCTATAAGTTTGATCTTATCTCGGAAAAGTGTGGTTTTTGGTATCTGAAATGGCAAAAACATTTAAAATGTTCATTAAGCTGTAATTAATCCTGAATATATCAAGAAGAAACATTTTTGGGACATAGATTTTTTTATAATGTAAATAAGTAGAGATTTCCAGCACATTTTTATGTACCTTTTTTGTTTCACATCTATCTTAAATTAAGTTTTGAAATTGAGCTTATTTCATGTATGTAACATTTCAGATGATTACCTGATACTTAAGAGATACTTTTGTTAAATTTTCACCACGAGCAAGTGCATTCACTGCAGCCTGTCTTTTATCATTGTCATACTTTCTACTACCGTCATTTCTTAAAATTCTAAATCCTTCCTTTTGTATTCTTCGCCACAAAACTGTTTTAGGTATCTGGTACATTTCTGCAGCATGTTGCAAACTCGAGCCACCTACATTTTAAAAATTAAGTTAGGTTTATTTAAAAACCTACATTTGACAATTTTCACAGAAAGTAACGTTTCAATAATGTATAATCCCTCATAAATAGACTGCAGATAAAATATTACATAATGTTATATTCTTTGTTAATGAACAACTTCAGTTTCGAAAAAACCTATTTAAAGATATTAAGCATTAAAAATATTTATAAGTAGACAACCCCTTTAATTAATAAACTTCCACAAAAATAATCAAATGATAGTCATACTTAAAACTGTCTGAATCGCAGCTTTCATACAGTCTGCTGGATACTCGTTTCTCGAAGCATGCATCTGCAGACCAAGCGATTTCGCTCTCATGTAAAGAGTCGATCTGGGGATATTGTTTCTAGTTGAGGCTTCCACGAGCGTTTTTCCCGACTTCAGCATATTTATTGCCGATTCCAGCTGGTCATCACTATACTCCCTCTTCACAGATTCTCGTCTCTTGCGTTTCTTTTTGTTCAAAGAGTCGCAGTCTTCAGACATTGGGTCTTGCAACGAGTTCTCCCCGACATCGTCATAAGCCTCTTCGGAAACATCTAACAAATCCAGATCTTTCGTTTCTTCTTCCTCTTCTTCAATTCTGGGTAAACTTGCATCTTCCTGAATCGAGTCTTTCACTTGCACTGATTCATCATCATCCAAACTTCTGATCTAAAAATTGATAATGTATAATTAATTATAATTATAATTATAATGTACTGTCATCATTTTATTTACATAGTCCAGAAAAAAGTCTTCTAAAAAAGGAAAATTATTTAAAAATAAATAATGGTTTTAAAATGTATTTATTAATTATGGTTCTTGAATAATATTATGACAATTAAGACTTACATCCATTAAACCCACAATTTTAAGTAAGTGAGCAGTTTCTAAAAGTAACGATATATGTTCTGTTGGCACTCGAATTTCTCCGTGATATGTGTACTCGACAATCAGCCGAATAATTTGTGGCGACATGTCACTTAGGATGATCACTGGATGCTCTTCATTAACTTGACCCAATAATTCCTTAAAACAAATTAATACCATTAACCCATTGCTTTACTAACATAAGTAAATTTCAATCGAAATAACAAATATGAACTGGAATGTCGTAGTTGAAAATAATAGGTTTAGAAAAGTTTTTTGATTAAATTTCCATTTCAACAAATAAATCTTATGTCAAAAAATTTTCTGAAGTCGAAAAATTATGTTTCTTGATTAAAGGACATTTTTTAAATAAAAATGTGATTGAAGCCATTAAAAGAATCATAACAATAACGTATTGACTTCTACATATTGACTTTTACATTCTCTAATTTGCATTTCTTATGTGAAACTTCCCTTCATTCTTGCATTATTAGAAACAACATTTTTCAATCTCTTAACTGTGCCAGTCTTAATCTTAACTGTATCAGTTTTTTTATTAATTTTTTAAATGTTTTAATCTTATACTTTTCAAATTTAATAAAAATTTTGAAACATTCCTCAATATATTCGCAATTCTGAAAAATGCTGTTTCTCTCCTCCAACTTTTCGACGTTCGACTTTCATTCAAACTTAAAGCCACCTGAAACAAAGAGCTGCATGCACAAAGCACGATGCGATGCGCATGAATGCGTTCGCTGCCGACCGCCAGGGTGACGTCGATCATGGACTCTTCCCCTTGGAGCTGTCGCACGACATCCGAGAACTGGCCCTGGTAGTCGTTCCATTTCAAATAACAATCGCGCTCCTCCGAATCACTCGGCGCGTCGCACATGTTTCACTTTCCGAAAGTTCCGAAGGTTTCGGTTCCCTGTTTCCGATTTCCAGTGACGAAACGTCCACGCAACGAACAACGCAGCGCACACTCGACGGTCCGTCGATCCGGACGCTCGCGGCCAACTTCAGGCGGCCACTTTTTTCCACTGTCGCGATTGTTGACGTTGTTTACAATTGGGAGGAAACAAAAACAAACAAATGACAGACGTCTGTCATTGACGAGACACGCCGACAATTCGACGAGATTGCAATGAACGTCGGTGATGTTTTTAGGTTAAATATTTAGGGAATTGCAGGATTATTGCAGGGAATTATGCTCAGCGTTAACGTTTTCTAGGGGAATTTCCAAGCGAAAGAAAGAAGCAAAGATACCGTCTGTTTTGGTGGAAGAGAGATAGAGAATATTTATTTCAACTATAAAAAATAAGTAATAAATATATATTGTCACATATTTAAAATTCAGTAAATTTTCTCAATTTTAAAAATATTTAAAAATGTGTACAAGTAGTTTCATTAAATGTATTGACAGCATTGTGCTGCCATCTGGGAGGAGGGATTGTGTACATCGCGTGTTTTGCGTGATTTTGCTCGAAGCTGACAAAAAGGCGGACCGTTTGGAGCCGCTTTAAAATTGAGTGACGTTTGAAGCATTTGTTTATTGAACTGACACAATGATCATTCCGGTGCGCTGCTTTACTTGCGGCAAAGTCCTCGGAAATAAATGGGAAGCTTATTTGGGACTGCTGCAAGCAGATTACACTGAAGGGTAGGTACTTAACCTTAAAGAATACGACGTTAAACATTAGAAAAACGTGTGATGATAAGTTTATGGGGAAGGAGAGGTGATGTATGTGATTTGTTATGTGATATCTTATGCTATAATGGATTTAGAAGATATTTTAAATGCCCTTTTGAATTGTGTATTACTAATGAATTAGCAAATGGTAAATGGTAAACCGAAGAAAATTCAATAATGACATTATTACATGATGTTTAGAAATTTGTCAGACAAATCATTTTTGTGTAAATTAGTTCTACTCATTTGCTTGGGATAAGCAATAGCTTATCACTTCATTTCTGTATCACTTTATTCGGCTGATAGGTAGATTTAAATAAATTTTCTATTAATTTATAAACATAATTATTTATATTTAGTCATGGTATATGGAAATGAATATAATTTTAATGTTGAAAAGAATTGCAAATCCTTTCTTGTATGAAAAGAGGACCCTGATAGCCAGCGTATATATAAACGATTTACATAAAATTTAAGTAAATGCAACTCAGCCATTTGAATTAAAATTTACATAAATCATATACATAATATTTACATAATTTGTATGTGACTGAAAAAGGTATATAATTTATATACCTTGAAAAACATAGTAAAAGTTTATGACTTCATTTGGTTTTGGATCTTAGAAATTTTTTTATACATTGTAATCAGATTTATGTAAATTTTAATTCAAATGGCTGAGTTGCATTTACTTAAATATTATGTAAATCAAATCATAATGTTTACATAATGTTTACACAAAATTTATATAATGCTGGCTATCAGGGATGTTCTTCGTTCATTAATAAATATATATATGATGATATTTGTCAGAATATACAACATCGTTTTATTTATACATTGTAATTATACCTTTTTTAACTATCT